>APFE030809631.1:1699-12807 GCA_000404065.3 Pinus taeda
TCATCCCAATAACCTGAGTGAAGAAGAATTATTTTCAGATCCTTCATGTGAGTGTTTCAAAGTCTCTCCTTAACATCTGCAACTTTGCAGTCTTCACCTTCTCCATGCCTTGATAGGCAGTTTTGAGAATATCCCATGCCTCTTTGGATTTTGTTGTTGCTGCAATCTGTGGGAAGACACTTTCATGTACTGCTTGGAAGAGAAAAAAGAGGGCTTTGGCATCTTTCTTCTTGTCACTCTTCAATTGGTCTCTTTCTGCTACTGTCAAAGCAGCCAATGCTGTCGCATCTGCTGGTTCAGCATAGCCAGTTTCAACCAGCTCCCATATTCCTTGAGAAGCAAACAATGCTTTCATTTTTATGGACCAATCACTGTGATTTTTCCCATTGAACTGTGGCAGTTGGGAATTTGTCAAACCTATTCCAGCATCTACCATCTTAACTCTGTATAGTTAAAGAATAGATGCTGACTGTAAAATAGAAAACAGGCAAAAACTTTCTCTGCTGGAAAAGTCTACTCTTTAAACTTCTTACAACTCTTATAGTGAAAAACAAACTCTGTTTTTGACTCACTGAGTGCCTAGACTAGCTCTGATACCATGTTGGAATTTTATGGTGATTTCAAACACAAAAGGCCAGAGAACAACGCTCTGATACCATGTTGGAATTTTCTGCTAAATTCCTTAACAAACAGACAACACAAAAATACTCTGTTTCTGCACAGAAAACTGTAAATTTCGTTTTCTGGACTTGGTGTTGCAGCTACAGGATTTGGTGTTGCAGCAACGCTGATCGTGGTGTTGCAGCAACAGGAAATGACACTCTGTTTTTGTTAACGCAGAAAAAACAAAAAACTGCTTGCTGGAAACGGTGTTGCGGCAATACGTTTTTGACGCTAAGTCACTTTAAGACAATTGACGCTTTGGTGTTACAACAACTAAAACAAGGGGCGTCAAATCACTAATAGACTTACAGAGTGAAATCAAAGTGTTTTTGACACTTGGTGTAACAGCAACTGAAAATCAGCAAAACAGAAAACTTGTATTCATGAACAGTAAACAAAACTGATACAGTAAACTTAGTTGTTACAAGAGGAACACTTCAGTTCCAGAAATCGATTTTCTATCTCAGAAAATCGCAAGTTCAGCACTGCTGTGCATTTACAGAAGAGACACACTCTTGTTCTTCTAACCTTCTCTCAGAAACAAAACTGATGTTCTAAAATTTCTTACACTCAGACAGAAAACAGAACTGCTGTTCTTTTCTGCTTACACCTTCTTGCACTTGAAAACAGAACTACTGTGCGTTACATTTATAGGAAAATAAAAATCTGATTAAACATTAAACTAAGTAAAATATATGCTGATATTTATCTTTGTATTTATTGCAGAAGGTGGTGATGCCTTTTCAGCAAAAATAAGACGGCTATCTGCAGGGGATTTAATTTCTGAATTTAATGCTCAAAAATATCAAAAGACTTTGCGGCACCGAACAATCTGAAATAACTGTTGTAGATCAAATCTTTGTTCATCATTTATGTGATGCAGTTGGAATTAAATTCCAACATTGTTGGCCATTAAAGCAAAGGCGGTAGCTATCCCTTGCCACCTATAGAAATAAGTGTCTTGAGAAAGGGGTTTTTCTTATGCAGAGTTAGGGTGAATTCTACAGTTTCAGCAGTGACAGAAAAACCCAAGGATGTAAAAGAATCCGAGCCTGAGGTCGAATCCACTGAAGCCCCTCTAGCCAAAGAAGATGATTCTGAGGGTAATGAAGAGGCTCCAATAGAGAAATTAGATTTAGTAGCCAATGGGGAAAATGAGAAAGTACCAAAAGTTGATGGAGCTGAGGCAGTTGCAGCAAACGGAGCTGAATAAATGTTATAGCAATGGTCAGTTTTTGCATGATAAGTACTATGTATAGGGATTTATAGAAAAATATAATAGCATGATTTGTAATAATGTCTGGCTAAATGCATTTGCATTTCTTAAGTTTTCCACTTTTGTCCGATAGTGTTGCTACCACTAGAACAGATCAGTGATCTATTTTTGAGTTATGGATATTCTTATATGGTATTTTTAAAACCTTTCTAATTCTCCTAAAATCTAGAATTTTTCATTTACATGAAGATTGTAAGTATTGGCACTTTCATATAATATAAATAGGTTGCCCAGGGTGCTTGTTTAACATCCATATACTTTCCTGCCTGATCCAAGTTTCATCACCGAGCTAGTTCTTCTGAAAAAATTTTGCAGTTAACCATCTTTACAACTGCATAGGATCCAGCTCCTTATCTATAGGTTTAGCAGTTTTTTTTTCGAATCGAATAGCCATGGCAACTGTTGAATAGAACTTGTATACGAGAATGTAAGAAGAAATCTCAACAAAGCATGAATAATTGAATAGTTTACATGCCTGATAAATATTGTGCTCTAAACAACTAGGTAGTTATAAGTAACGTGTTTTAAAACATAAAAGCAAGTCCAATTCGCTAGGGTAGAAGCTAGACAGGAGTAGGTATAGATACGAGCCATGCAACTCTCAGCACATAACTAAAAAATAATTGCATCATAAATTGAGCACAAAACCAACAACCAGATGCCACCAAAATGTTTCAAGGATGATGAATCTCTATAATGATTTTTATGGTTATCAAATTGAAAATTGTAATTGGAAAAATGTTAAAGCACGGAAACTATTAAAGTACATAAAATGGATGCATTTAAAGCACAAGAAATTAAAGAGAGAACTCCATGCATTTTCCATTGAGTTTTGAGTAATCTTTTGGTAAATTCACCTTGAAGTTGTGGCATTAAATTTATGCTTGAATAGGGTTTGCAACATGTTCTTCATCATTGTCTGAAGGTAGAGGAATATCATAGAACAAGACATAAATATATATCAAATATCACAATCAAAGCAAAATACTACATCCTCTAATAAAGGAACAAAGATCATTTCAATAAACGTGCCTAGAACAGAGATCATTTGAATGAATTTTCATCCCGGTAACCTGAACAAACTTGAGCGGAAGCTAACATGCAATGGAATGAAGATAGAAGAACAACATGTCTGCAATGCAATGGAGAGGGGAAGAGGGCATAAGAGCATGGTCGGATGAAGCTGGTAGCTGTAAACAATCCTGGCAACTAGTAGTGATAAGTGTAAGCTTGTAAGCTTGTAACAAGAATAGGTGGCATCCAAAAGCATGGTAGTGGCAGCATACAGGAAGCTAAAGTTACTTTGGATATAACAAAATAGACAAAGAAGGCTCTACATTTAGGAAATGAACTTTGAATAAAAACGCTTTGTATATCTAAATTTGCCTCAGGGAACATGAAGTTTCCAATAAGAGGTCGATTTGAAAACTTTGCTTAAGTTTCCAATAAGAGGTCGATTTGAAAACTTTGCTTAAAATTTTGGTGCAGCCAAATTGCTAGCAAAAACTTTGGTTAAATATTTGTATGCAAGCGAAATGTTTAAAATAACTTTGGTTAAAATACAAAAATCCAAAAAAACGAGTCAACTGATGAATTAATAGGCGGTTAAACGTTCGATCAAACGCTATAGTCCCTGTTATGCAATAGACAAGGACTAATAATAGTAATGACCAAAATATAATGCACAAATATGATGTCTTTTAGTGTTATAGTTGGTTATATAGTTTATGTAACTTGTTTTTGTTTTTGTTTTTAGATTATATTTATTTTTATTTTTATTTATCAAATGTTTAGAGTTAAAATGGATTTAGATTAACACTATATATATATATAATTGACATTTACACATTTTATTTATAATTTGTTCTTTTTATATTAAAGTGTTAAAGTATGTTCTTTATTTTTTTATGGATGCATTTAATTATTTCTATTATTAATATTTTTTAAAATATTACATATCAAATCCCTATTGAAATAATTACAAAATTTCCTTTATATATTGAATTACAAATTATTAATGGAAAATCAAATTCTCAATATTTATCCCTATATGTTTCATTTTAAAAATCTTTTACTCAACATGTCTATTACATATCAAATCCATATTAAAAACAAAATAAATTACAACTCCAAAGTGATATTTTTTTGAATTTAAATCACATTATTTTTCTCTATAAAAAATAACTAAAAAAATTATGTTATTTAATATGGATATTAAAATATTTTACTTATGGTTGAAGGTAAAATATTTTTTGTTATTACTATAGTTCTCATTTTTAATATCACTTATAAACTAAACTAAATTTAGAATGAAATACACATTATGCAATATCAATAATATTATTTATTATATTCCTCCTACTAAATAGTGATTTTTTTTTTTGTTTCTAGTTACTTGTTATCTTTATATAAAGTTACAGAAACCTAAAGTGCAAATTGAAATATTTTAATTATAGCTGACATTAATTTATTTTTTATAGTTATTTTTAATTTGTTAATTTGAAGTATTATTTTACTACTTTTAAATTTAACTTTAAGTGACAACATCTCTCCCATGCTAGCCTATAAAATGCTTCTAGTAATTTGGTAGATCCATCTTCATATTCATTATGCATTTACGAAGCACTGAGAGGGACAAAATATCTTTTCATAGATGTTTGCATCTCAAGAGATTTGATAACTTTTAGCACTTGGTAGATTCTGTGTTAAGATGAATCCAAACTAGTTTATTAAATATGTCTAAAGTAATCGTATCTAGCATATATTTTAAAATCTTTCTCCCTAATGGGAGTGGTGGACATTTGAAATTCATCATCATGCAACGAATGACTAATGGCATGTGGCACAGGTGGAAGCAGGAAGGTAAACTTCCATCTCATTATGCTTTGGTTAATGACACTACCTCAGATCATGTTAAACATCATTCCTCACCTCCACAAGAGGGGGCTAGAGAGTCTCAGGGATTCATGGCATCTGTGGTGGGGAGGTTAAGATGTGTCAAGATTGCAGCAGTTTGGATGGTATTAGGCTCTATGCAAAATGTGAAATTGAGTGAGTTTCCATTTCATCAGGTCTTTTGGGACTGGTGTAGGAAATTTAGTCATCGCTCCTTCTGCGGGGATAGTAAGTTAATAACTCTCTCCTTTACACTCTAGGTGAAGCTTTCTTTTTCCTTGTCTGATCAGAGGGCGTGTTGGTTGGAGAAATGATTGGTGTTGGTTGTAGGTGTCTTGGCTCTCATTATATTCTTGTATAGGTATTTCAAGTGGTGGTGCTTTGGTTCTGTAAGGTGGTCAACGCTTATGACACAAGTGTTGAGGTTTCTGGCAACTGTGGTAAGGCTTGGGCTGTCCTGTGGTGCAGGTCATCTTTTGGTTCTTCAGGATTTGAATTGATTTTCTTTTAATTTCTAGGGTTGTATGACCAAGAATTCCTTGTGGGGAAGGCTAGTGACTCTAGCATCGAATGACTTTCTGGGACTTCCTTGTATTTAGTAGGGAGTTTTTCTTCTAGATTCTCTAGTTAAGGGGACATTTGGTAGTAATGGCATGGGTTTGTGATAGGTTCGTGGTGAATCTTCGTAGTGGATATTTGCAGTGTTTATTCATTTAGGTCTTCTAGGTTATGGTGTGGAGTGTAGGTACTACGGTGGCGAGTGGGTGGATGGTAGGGTTTGTTGCTTCTAGTGGAGTGGTTCAGGGTTAGTGTGGGTGGACATTGGCTTCGAATTGGGTCTATAATGGGTGTTTCGGTTTAGGTTGTGCTTTAAGGATGAAGTCGGCTCCACGAACTTTGCAAGCTCCTCTACTAGGAAAGGAAAAATCATCCCTTCTCAAAGAGGGGATAAGCGAGCTAGATGAAACCCATGGTGGTGGCGTGGGTGTTGACGATGATAAGAATAGTCATGGTGCAGGTAATCTATGAGGAAAAGTTTTTGTGGGTCGTGGAGCATGCGGTGGGAGAAGAATGTTGGCGAGTTCTTTAGGGAGCATGGGTGGCAAGATCCCTGTGTAGCGTGGTTGTGGAGCAGGTAGTAGGAGCAGGGAAATAGGCCGTGGATGGGATCTGAGTTTGTGTGGTCAAAGTAGCAGCAGGAGAAAGGTAGGGTCGGTTAGGCATGCAGCTCCTCCCTAAAATGTGTAGACTTCGACTCAACAAGACTCATATTGCAATGAATCTTGTACATGTTGGAATCTCATGATAAGTTAAGGAGGGAAGAACACGACACAATTATAGCCATCCTCAATCAACTACATCACTTTCAATGCCATGTATGTGAAAGAAATGTGGGTATTCGGCTTGGTCATAATGTTTTGGCAGAGAAGCTCGAGAATCTAGAAACATGGCTCGCTCACTTTGAGCAACATGTTTGATGTTTATATTGCCCACCTCTAACTCTAGGAATGGGGCGAGGCAATCTTGATTCTATCACTTCTAATGATTGATCATCTTAATAGGCGTATTTCTAGTTCTTTTTGTATTTTTGTGTGTAAGGCCTATCAACTTGTGGATTCTTATTTGGGTATTTTTATTTTTTGTTTATAATATGCTAATAGCATTGGGCAACAAACCCGGTGAAAGTAACACCACATGCATTTTGATATCTATATACTTATCTTTTGAGAAATAAAAAAAATTAACGTATAAATAACAACAAAACCCTTCATGTATATTAAATATTTTTAAACCACCTATACATATTATATATTTTGAATGCACCATTTCCTATTTCTAATAAGTTACCATTGGTTTGCATATATATACACAATATGAAGTGTCTTGGTAATACTAATAATAATAATCACAAGAGTTATGATATCACTAAAATGTATCACTAAAATGAACAATGTTATTGTAGTAGTTAAAACCATTCATCCTTGTATTACAATTATGAGAATCATGCATAAATGCTTGTATATTAAAGTAGTAAATAAAATTATATCAATGCATCCGTTAATAACAATATTTCAAAAATACTCATGTGTGCATTTAAAGACACGTATCATTTTGTTTAGTTTAATATAATGCACAAATATCATGTGTTTTAATGGTAAAATTTCCCACAATTTTTATGCCACTTATTCTTATATTATAAAATTTTAGTTACGTGGGTTTTAACATTGTACGATCAATAATTGTAAATATATATTTTTAAATACACAAAAGATGTAATGAACATATATTAACATATAATATTTTTTCTAAAAATCTAGATTCGGAAAAATTTAAAAAAAAAAAAATAATATATATATATATATATATATAATATATATATATATAATAATATTTTTTTTTGGTATATTTAGAATATAATATAAATGGTTTATTCATAGATTATAATACAATTCTAATTTTTTTATTAGAATTAAAAAATAAATGGATTTAAATTGTCTTGTGTAACAAAACCATTTTTTTTGGAGTAAGGAGATATTCATAAAAGAATATAACATACACAATATTTTCTTGTTTTTTTTTCATACAATGGGTTGTAGGTGTATATGATAAAAAACCATGGTAGTAATTCACATTATTTCTCTATGCTAAAGAAATTCTTAATGGTAATATATTTTATTAATAAATTTACAACATTCTTCAATAATGGAATTATCATTAGTAATAAATAAATAAATAATTGAACATAAATTGGATCAAGTATATAATTTTGGCTTCTTTAATTGTTGAATTGATCCCCTCAATACTGGATTATGCAGTTATTTTTCTTCCAATTCCTATCTTGCTATTGAGTTTGACTCATTATCCTTAAATTCTAACTCTATCCTCTTTTGTTCTTTCTATGTTGGTGGAACTTTCTATTTAACAACACGTTTGATTTCTTTGAAGAGTACATCTTGACTATACATAATAATTGTAGTTTTTTCATTCCAAAGCTTATAACTTTGAAGACCATCTTTATATCAAATAAAGATACACTTTTCATATTTCTTATCTACCATATTATTATTCCCCTAGGAAGTTTTACATAAACATCACAACAAAATAATCTAAGATATTTAAGAGAGAGTTTCTTAAGAGTCCATACCTCATGTGAAGCCTTATCATCCAATGCTAATGAGGGTTATATATTTAATATGTTACATGTGGTATCCACTACCTCTACCTAGATTTCCTATTTGAACCTAGAACTAAGAAAAATGTTCTTTGATTTATCCATTATTGTCTTATTCATCCTTTCTGTAGATCCACTCTATAAAGGTATGTATGGAGTAGACCTCTACCTTTCTATACTAAACTCCTTACAAAATTCTTTGAATTCAATCACACAAAATTCTCCACCATTATCTATCCTCCACGCCTTAATTTTATTCTCCATGATACTTTCTATAAAATCCTTAAACTCTTTGAATTTCTCAAAGACTTCAAATTTCTTCGTAAGAAAATAAATCCATGTGTTCCTTAAGAATTCATGTATTAGTGAGATTTTATTCTCAAATTTCCCTAGTGATGGAATTTGCACAAGTCCAAACACATTATTGTGCACCATTTATAATATTATCTCTACCCTCATAGCATAAGACAAGAATCTTTCGTTTTTCTTCCCATATAAAAAATTCTCATATAAATGAAAATATATATAGTAATTACACATACCTTTTAACATGACATTACCACGTAATTCTCGAAGGACCTTCTGTCCAATATGCATTAGTCTTTGATGCCGCAACATAGTATTTTTTCTAGAACTATATGATTATTTCCTTCTTTAGATCTACTCTTAGAAACAATGGAGTTCTTGCACCCATCACTAAAAAATACTCCTAGCATCTTATATAGATTTCCAACGTAAAATTGTGCAAAAATACTATTTCTCGTCAAACCATTTTCCTGGTATCCTCTTAAAACCTTTTTTTAAGAGCTACATCTCTGATCATGCTTGGAGAGATCAAATGTCTACATGATGCTAATATGTGTAGAATGATATTATCTATTATAATCCTTCAATACAAGAAATTTGATTTCAATTTACCTCATCATATAATTCAATCTATTGAATCATATCCTAGGGAAACATCACCTCCATCATACTTTCCATACTTGCAAAAACAATCCATGTTAGGAGTCAAATTAATGGATGTGCTTGAGTCAACAATTCATGTCCCATGATCTACTTCTATACTTCAAAAATCCAAGTACACATCCTCTCATACATTTGAGGATGTTTTTTTTTTGTAGAAGGGGATTGATTAGATCCCTCCCATTTCTAAACAATTTTGGATCTATAGTCTTTCATGTAATTCCATTCTTTTCCACGTCTCCAAATTACCATCAAGGGTTTTTCTGGGGAATTATATCTTCCTCTAGATTTAGATATTTCACACGAGGACTTATTTTTGTGTCTACTCTAGGAGCCCTCTTACAAATAAGGAATCTATGTTCTAAGTTTCCATGTTTTTCCATCTCATCTACTTGGATAACTAGCATGAGAATATTTCATCAAAAATTAAAGTCGTTTCATTACTACCTATGGCCATAATGAGACTATCCCACGAGTCTAGTAAAGAACACAAGAAATTGATACACTTGTCTTATTTTGAAATGTCAATGTCATTAGATAATTCTCGACTTACAATGGTATTAAGTTTGTTCATATGATCTATCACTGAGTCCCCATCTTATCTCCTTAAGTCAGAAATTGTTTTCATAAGAAAAAATTGTTCACTAGAGACTTAAACTGATGCAATGTCCCTAACTTGTTTCACAATGCTCTGATTATAGCTTCTTCTCAAACATTCAACACTACTAAATCTAAGAGACATACATATTGTGTTATTTTCCTTTCAATCAATCCCTAACTTGTTTCACAATGCTATGATTATAGCTTCTTCTCAGGCATTCAACACTACTAAATCTGAGAGACATACATATTGTGTTATTTCCTTTCAATCAAAATTGGTTTATTCTTTTGTTACATCCCCATTGGGGTAGTAACTGGATCCACAATGATCCATTAATACTTCTCCATCAAAAAATCTTTAATTTTCATATTCCACAACACAAAACTATGCCCATTGAATTTATTAATCTTTATATTTGAACTACTCTACATTCCCTTTCACTACAAGAATCAATTTCATATATCTCCCACTATAACATGTTCTACCAAAGCTCGAGGCAAACCATTGGCCATAAAATTTACCCCTTGAAGTTAAAATTAACTTAACACCAAAAATATATCTTAGCATTATATAGTTAATTGTTGCAAGTGTATTGTTAATATATATAAAAAATGGAATGGTAAACACACACATTAACATAGAAATTTTACTCTAGAATCCCAAACTGAGAAAACCAAAAATATTTTAATATATTATTATTTAACAATAATTTCCATACTATATATATATAATATATATATAATATAATATATATATATTATATATATATATATATATATCTTGTGACATCAATAAACTACCAATTCAATTTTCCTTGCATTAGAATACAACCTTATATCTTTAATCAAAATTACAAAACCATGAGATAAACCGCACTGTGCCACAAGATTTCTAAAAGAAAAAAAACAACACCAGATTCCTAAAAGAAAAAAAAAAACATATGCCAAGAATCAACCCAAAATGGATACAAAAATATACCCAGATTATTTTTGATTGTCACCACCACCAACACCCATGCAAGTGGATTTTTCCAAATTACACCCAATACAACATGTTGGGCAATTTATTGTGCTTAAATTGCTGCATTAATTATCGACCAGGGAAACTCGTAAGCTTTTGATGATGCCAGCACTATATGTGCAGGAGTAGGTAACTAATTCTATGTCTAGTGAAATTATTTAAGATTCAATACGATATGCAAGGGAAGAGGCTCCTAACTAAGGAGATCCTGGTTGTCCTTCCCTATAGTATCATAGAGAAATCATAAAACTAGAAACTTAAAATGCAAACAAGAGGATGAACTTTAATTGTTGTTTATATTCAAAGAGAGAAAGACTAACTTAGTCTCTTGATTGTCCTCTCTTGTACTAATCCAGACTACACTAAAATTCATCCATAAGCGTAAACTAAATGAAATAACTTTGAAGCATAAAAGCAAAAAGATGAATTCCAATTGTCATACAAATCAAATAGAGAGAGAGAGCCTAACTTAGACTCTTAGTTGTCCTCTCATATGTTGATAAGACTCTAATTGA
>APFE030809647.1:3179-18134 GCA_000404065.3 Pinus taeda
CGTTGGTCACCGTCCTTGTTACCTCCGCTGTCACACATTGGAGGACACATTTACGGACCTGTGACCAGTGACACAACTTGAAAACACTTGCATTGAGGTCTCCTAAGTATGAACTTCAATATCCCTGAAGACACCTTTCGAAGATTAACCCTAAAAAATGCCCTTTTTTCATTAGCGCGGGTCCACAGTGTCTAACCCGTGCCAATGGCTCAGTTCCTACAAAGAGGGTGCGCCCATAGACGCGCTGTCACAGAACAAAGCCCGCGCCACACAAAATTAGTCATGATTTTTGGCCAACACGCACTGAAGTGTTTTTTCCTCCATCACTCATGCAGTCCTCAGAGGAAAAATCCCATGGATATGATCAAGCGTCGTCTTTTTCATCCATGACAACTCAGTCCAAAGGCTATTCTGGGACAATACCAAGTCTTCAGTAAGTGTCCAGATACGATGAATACTTTCTCCTCTTCCAGCTATAAATCACTATCATCCTGCATTGAACCAGCTAGTTTTGGAGTGTCAGTGTCAGAGTGTTGAAGTTTTGAGCTAAAGTAAGCTGAGATTATGTTAGATTGATAGTAAGAGCTGATAGAGAAGTTATGCTGCCGAAATTTTGAGAGAAGGAAGTGACTTTGCAAGGCATGCCTAACTGCTGACCCAGTCGGAGGAGATTTGCAGCGTCAAGCCTTAATTGGTTGTAATTCTTCTCTTCTTTTATTGAATAATGAACGATTGTTATTATGGTTCCACTCACGTATTCTTTTGGTAATATTTGAGTTATATCCTGCTTGACTGATATATAATTGTATGATATTGGATTTTACGCTTGTTTTGGATTGTTCTTTGTTTGTGCAGGTGTCCATGCGTGGAACGCGAGGATAGTGACCGGCCAAAGCTAGAGAACAGGAGCGACGTTTCTTCCACAAAAAAATAGCGTTGGATTCCAGGTAGGTCTTTCTGACCAACCTTTTAATTATGCAGTTAGGAACTTGCATGCAACGTGTATGATTGTTGCTAGACCCCTATCAGGCTAGTGGGATTGCCTCTGTCCGCAGAGGGGATTTACCGACCACAACAGATACAAAGGCTGATGTAAAAAGGTGGAACTCCTCATTATAATGGTTTTCCATTAACATTTGGACCAAATATGAGTTCTGGTTAGTCATCAAACAAGTTGACAGAATCCTCATTTTCGACAATGTTTAACGTCTGGTTTATTTGTGATTTGTAAGTTTCATTCTTAATTAGTTATGTTAAAGGAACTAAATTTTTTAGCTTTGCTATCTCTGCTCCCAGATTGAATGGTGAAGAAAATTTTTCTATTTAAAGGTTTTGAATTTTTGAAGCAGGGATTTGAGTAGACTTGTCTTCCTTTCCTTTATTGGGGATCTCCTTATGTGGATTTTTAGATTTGGTGTTTTGAGTTTTTCCCACTGGTTCTTAGGTGCAATTGAAGTAGATGGTTGATCAACAGAAGGTTGATCTAAGGTTATATCTACAATGGTGGGACCTGAAGGATTTGGGTTTTGCCTAGGGAGAATTTGGAGGATCCTTGAAACAGGGGCTTATTTTATTTTCTTGGGATGATTTCGCACTGTTTTCTTGGTCTGGTCAGGGACATTAGAATTCTTTCTTCTTCTTAGATTATATTTTTTTTGTACTTCAAAAATGGTAGAATCATATTCCTATTTGTAATCATATGACTCTCCAGAATGAATTTGCAATTGTTGAAGCATATGCAGTTCCTGTTCATCTTGAGTTAGAAAAACAGTGCCCTCATCATTTATTCCCATTAAGTTGATTTGTGTGTCTTGTTCTGGATCTTCAGGATGGGATATTTTTGCATAATTTTCTTGAAAAGGAGGCCTAATGTTCTGATCCTGCCCATTTTTCCCAATGTTTTGGTTTTGGTTTTTTCTAAAATTTAGATTTCTAACTGTAGGTGCTTGTTGGTTATCCCATTGGGGTTTCCTTTCTATGTTATATATTGTATCCATTAGTCTTTCCATACTTTTGGCTAAATTATCTATTTTTATATCAGATGGTGAAGTTTCATCCTTAGCAGCTCCTCTTTTTTCATTTCTAACTCTAGCCCTCTTAGCTAACAAATTAGCTTCAACAGTAACAACTACACTTTGCATTTCTTCTAATGTTGGGGGGTTTCTTTCCCTGAGTTGGTATGCCATATCTGTGTCAAAATCATTAGGGAAATTTATTAATGCTAAAGCAAGTGGGGGTCTAATATTAATTGGGATGGCGTTATATATGCTATTGAATCTAGTACAGTAATCTTGAACAGTTTCGTTAGGTCCCCTTCTAATGTTCTCATATTCTGAAAGGATTTGCAGGGGATTCTTTTTCTTTTCCCATCTATTCAAAAATTGTTTATGAAATTCTTCTAAGTTATCAATGCTATTAAAAGGAAATGATCTAAACCATTTCCTAACATCACCAGCTAAAGTCTGGGCAAAGAGTCTCATTTGAACATTATCTGTGTCAATTTCGTGCAACTCAAAGTAATATATTATCTTGTTGACATGTTGCTGAGTAGTGTAATGTCCTGTGCCATAAAATTGAAAAATTTTACTTTGGTAGTATGCTGGCATAGCACCAAGTTGGGAAGGTAAAATAAGAGGAGAATATCTATTTGCCATGGTCGTAACCTGGTAGGAGTTAAGATGTGGATGAAGAATGGATGAAGAACCAACACTAGTAGGCGATCAATGGGAGATGATAGGTTGGTGAGGAAGAGTAGGTACAAATGGTGGTTAAGAATGGAATTCAGAAGGTATTTTTGATGAAGTTGAAGGGAACAATGGTGAACTTAAAGTAATGGATGATTGTTTAGAAAGCTCAGGGGATGTGGAAGTATTAATGGATGATTGTGGAGATTTTAGGATGCATTCATCAATGGATTTATTGGCCTGTTGAACTTCAAGGTCTGCAATAAAGTCAAGATCTAGAATAGTTTCACTGAGTGCATTTTTGGATTTTGTTCTAAATAACGATTGTTCAAATGACACATCAAAGGGAAGTTCCTATAAAAATAACCACTCATCAGGACACAAATTAGATTTAACTAATGCGATATGGCTAACTGAAATTTCTTCTTTTTTGGATTTTCTTGAAATTAGGTTAGGATTATCAACTACTGGGGTAGGGCTTGGGTCTGGATTAGTCCTAGTAAAATGAGTCTTCCTGGAAGCTAGAATTTCAAAATTTTTAATTGTTTTTGTGAGATTTTTTAAGAAACTTCTACCAAATGACTTTAAGAGGCTCAAAACGAAGATTTATAATTTTCTTAAAGCTTTATTAGAACTGATGATTTGATTCCCTAGTATGGTCACCACTATGTTATCACTCATAACTTTTCCCTAGAAGTCTTTAGAAGAAGGAAAGGACCTAGGTAACCACAAACCAACTTTTAAGCATAGGCTCTAGCCAACCTATGGCTCTGAGAGGGCTCTCTCTATATGATTTAGCTTTGTTTGTTGGTATTTTAGGCTAGTTCTAAAGGTTCAGGGGGTTTTTGATTTGTATTGAAGGTTGGATGGTGGAATCCTTAAAACAGATGGATAGAATGATGCCTTTGGACCATTGGGCTATGAAGTCAAAGAAGGGCAGCAAAACTGTAATTAACTCACTAAAGGGAGTGTTCAAAGGGCAAGCTAGCAGAGTACAATGCAAGTCTTCGGGCGAGATGGGTGAAATGGTCTTGAATAGGGTGAGAGAGCAATTAAGAATTCTCAGATCAGGATCAAAACAAGGAATAGAGAATAATAAAAAACAAAGGGTAATTAAGAATCCTATGCTATAGATTACAAGGAGATAACCTAGAATAAGGAGCAACCATGAATTCCTTAACTTAGATAATTAGCAGAAAACATTTAAATGCATAATAATTAAAATAGAGTGCAATGAAGCAAATTATGAGATATCATTCCATATTATAGCATTTAGATTTCAGATATACAATAAATATGGTGGAAAAAATTTAAGAAATATAACAACACAAGAGAAAATATTTTTTTGCACTTCACTCTACACATGAATCCTGTGAAATGTCTTGTCTTTATTCATTAATCCAGCTTGCTAGTCCAGTCAGTGATACAATAGCTTTACAATATTTTGATCAAAAAGGTCTATAGAAATGTCTAAGAATCCACCCTACATAATTCGAATTATGAAGTATTTATACATAAATATTTACAAAATATCTCAAAATGAACTTAAGATCTAATCTACAAAATATCTTCTTGCAAGAAGATAGAGACAACTATTGAACTATTTCGTGTCGTCCCTTTCATTTAGGTGCTGCTGGATTTTATGGTTGGATTTAAGCCCTTTATGTTGCTTGTTGTTGTGGTCTTTTACGCTGGAATCTTCTTTAACTTTTATATTTCACCTGCTACTCTTTGGCAGTGATACTCTTTATACATTTTGACCTATTTTCATCTGTTTACCTGGCTGTTCTATTTTGACTGTGCAATAAATTTTTTACTATAAATTTCTTAGAGTAAATCATTTGCCTATATATCTCATCAACCTTAGTATATTTGGTAAAATTGGCCTTGGTGATGAACAAATGTTTTATCTCATGCTAGAGAAAAAACAAGTTCTCAAATGTATTATACAAAACTTTGCCTGCTGGCAGTGCTTTTATCGTTGAAGTGCTAGCTTTTTCTTTAGCCAACTGCCTGAGTCTATTATCATACTCCAGTTGTGTCATAAGTTTTTCATTAATGACCAATGGACTAGGCAATCCTTTCTCCCTCAAAATTTGGAATTTAGCCACGAATCTATCAATGGATACTTACATGTTTTGACACTTTTCTTCCAAGTTTAACATTAAGTTTCTCTTGGAAAGGACCTTCCTTATTTCAAAAATGGTTTTAGTTTTGTCTTCTAGCTCATGAAGCTCATACCTATTTTTTCTATTAAGGAAGTGGATGAGTCTATTGGCATCCTCAAGCATGTCTCCCAATTCCTCCTTGACTTTTTGGATAGCTTTTGTAGCTATATTTATCAATTCTATCTGCTCGAAAATAACTTGAATAGAATGCCAAATATCCTTGACGAAGTTAATGATATTGGCCCATAACAGTTCCTTGGCTTTCCCAAGGGGTTTTTCCAATGTTAAGTCTTTATCCATATATTTGACTCTTTCACTCATTCTACTAGCCTTTTGTGCCTCTTACTTTTGCATAATTTTGGCAAGTTTGTAGTTAGTTTCTAAACTTGCCACCTTTTCCTTCAGTTTGTTCATATCTGTAGCCTGAATAGACATTTCCTCCATGGATCTAACTAACTCTGCTACTTTTTCTTCTGATGCACCTGTTGTTGTAGAGTCTGGTGTAACTGGTAATGATGTGGCAGGTGGAGCTATAGGTGCTAGTGAGGCTGGCAGTGTGGAAGGGAATGCAGTAGATATTGTAGGGATGACATTTGTAGAAGTTGTGGCAATGTCAGTTTGTTTTAATTGGATCAAGTTATCAAATATTTCTCTGTCTCCCTTAGTTGATCATTTAGTTTTAGGACCAATTTCATCAACTCTTCATGTCTGGTTTGGCTCTCTATGACTTCAAGTGTTTGAGGATGTTGTAGCTGGGGTTTTTTTAATTTCTTCTTAAGTGAAACAATATCATCATTTTTCTTCTTTATCGGCTGCTCGATAGCCTTTATATCTTTGGGATATTGTCCCAACTCAATAACTAAGTCTTCCAAAGACTTAATCCTTGTATCCTTGGACTGCGAGGATGCCTTCTCTAACTGAAACTGTGCTAAGATGTTGTTCAATGAGTTTTGTAGCTGATGGGAAGCTATGGCTTTACCTGTAAGGGTGGAGTATATCATCTCTCTAGTCTGTTTATGTAGTTCTATCTAGTCTATGGAATGAATATCCCTCGCCAATACTTCAAAGTCAACCCTCTTGAAATCCGAAGATGTCTTGGGATGTTGTGCTGTAGGTTTGATTAGGGACATTTGAAGTTTCCCCTCCTTGATGTTAAAAGCTGACATTAGTCTTGTTTGATTTGTGGGATTGAGTTTCAGATATTGTGCATAAGTTTGAGCTTTGAGCTTTTCATTCCTCATTTTGATGTCTTTATATATATATCCTTTATGTCTTGGTCCTTGTCACCAGGCCTATTGAACGAAGACACTTCCACACTTAGCTTCCTTTCCAACATCTAAGTCTGTGATGTGGATGACTCTTGTATGTATCCAGATGGAGTTGTGGGCCTACTTCTATATACCTCTATGTTGGTCACCTATGCTGATCCTTCTATATCTTCTTGTTCAGAGGCAGGATTGAGCCTTTGTCTCTTGACGTGACTTGTTTCTTGCTGCAGATTAGAGGTTTCCATCCCTGAAGTGGAAGTTCCCTCTCTGTTTCTTTTTGGATTTTTCGCCTCATTCTAAGGAGTTTGCATGATAAGAGGGGTACTCATGATGCCTTATTTCTATCATGGTACCTGTAGAAATGAGCTCTCATCAGGTTGCCTCTCTAAATCAATCAAGGTATTCTCAATGTCTACCTTTGTACTATCTCTATCTATAAGAGTGTTCTCCAACTACTTAGATTGATTGGCATAAGCTTCTATTTTAGGTGTGGGGTAATGAATGTAAGGCCCCCTTTTTCCTAAGTCTGGTCATGAATCCTTGAGGGTCATATCTCCACATGAATATCTTTTAGAATTTCATTTCTTGCAATATGCGATATGCTTCCTCCCATGCTTCTCTTGAATTACAGATGAAAGGGTCCAATTGATCTTTGACTCTGAACTAGGTTTTCTTCTTGGCTGAAACAAAATTTAATTCATCTGAGTTCATTATTTTCCTATAATACTCCAAAGAAAATAACCTCATGGGGAGGTATTTGGGTAGTTTATATGGGAAAAGCTACCACCCACATATCTTTATCTTTGTGTGCTTTTGGTACAGGTATCAATCTTCTACTTTGGTTTGTTTGGATAGTTAGAGGACCCTTTTCATTTCTGGACTTATCCTAGGTGGAGGATTTCCCGTAAGCATAGCCATGACTAGATGTACAAAAGAGTCTATAAAATCTGAATAAGTGTATGGTGATCCAAATTTTTGGAACGATGGGGTCCAAAAAATGACAGATCTAGGCAAGACCTTGGTATCAATCTTTTGAAGAGTGAAAGAAAATTTGTTTGGTTGGTAATACACGAACATATGATAAAGGACATATTAGTATTTAAACAATCTTTCATTGCTCATTCTAATAAACTGCTCATGCGTCCTATCAGCTATAAACTCAGCATAATTATACAAAACAACAGGAGGTTATCCTGGGGTATAAATGGACATGAAGGAAAGTATAAGATCATCAATGTATTCACTGGTAGTATAGCCCAAAATACATGACATAATGGTCACAGTATGCTTGCCCCTTATGGAGAAAATAGCTGACATATATGGAGGGGGATCTTTACGAAGGTGCTTTTCTTCTACATTGAAATGTTGGAGTAATTGGGCCAATCTGGATGGATTTAACTTGGTGTATTAGTCTATCAGATCTCCAATTGAGAGTGGGGCTAAATTTGGTCCTAGTTGAAAATGTAACATTTCATTTATGGATTCAGTTGTGGTGGTAAAAAAACCTTTTGGTCATGAGACATGATAGTTCTATGGCTAGGGACATAGCATGCATGGCACATGCGGACAATTTCTAGGAAGACATGCACTTGGGGGAACTGATATTTGGGTAAATTGGACTCCCAGAGGCCAATGTCATCTGAATGGTTCAGGTAGTTTTCTCTGCTCAAGCAATGAATTTGGAGCAGGAGCTTTGATGCACTGGTATCTCTTATTTGGAAATCCCTATTAGCCAGGGGAAGGTTGTCTAGGTCTAAATGTGGGGTTGTCACAGGTTTGGCATCCATGGAGACAGCGACAACAATTATTCAGTTCTTATGGATTTGAATTAGGTCCTAGGGGTTTTTTCAGAGGTTTAAAATGGAAATTGGGAAATTCCAAAGGGTTTTGGCCACTGTTTTTTAAAATTTAAGGCAAGTTTCAATTAATTTGACTTAATGAAAATACTTAACTAGCCGAATTTTTCCAAATGTGAACAAGGAGTGGTATTCTATGGTGAAATACCTGGAATTGGGCGAATTGTCTTCAAATTGATGGTTCACGATAGTTGTAGAGGTTTGTGTGGTTCTGGTACAAACTAGGAGGTTAGTTGGGTTGTCTGCAACATCTTCTGGAATGAATTTGGAGGTATGTTGGTCAATTCAGTGTTTGCAAGAGTCATAAAGGTTTTCATAGTTTTACAAAGAAAATGTGTGAAAAGGGTGAGAAGAGGGCTTTTTGTCCCTTTATAGAAAAAAAATTGCTTTTAGCGGGTTCATTTACAACTGAACAGTTGGCGAGTTTCTCGGTTAATGGGGAAGCAGTATTGGAGGGCCCTCACACCGCATTTGTGGCGTGGGTGGTTTTTAGGAGGGGTCACCTGATCTATCTTAGAGTGCGACACGTAGCATTCTGGGGATCGGGAAAAACCGCTTTATTGGGCAGGTAAAGATCGGCGATCATGTTCAGTTGATATCGACGTGGGCTGTCGGATGAGGGGGGCGATGATCAAACGAGAGTCGGGTGAGGGAATTGCATAAGGGATAAAGGAAAGGATTTCAGGTGGGTCCATAGGTTTAACCTTCGGCGGTATGGGATTAGTTTAGGAATTAATCCTAGGTTAAGTGATCGGGTGGGGCTTAGTCGCGGGATTAGGGAATCAGGTGAGGTTAATGATGGGATTAATAAATTTTGTCAGGATATGGGGTAAAATGTATAGTTTATAACTAAACTAGGGGTTGGGTTATTTACATAAATAATTAATTAATACGGCAAAAAGGTAATTATAGGGGATTTATACAATAAAATTAGAAATTAATATGAAATGAGAGGAGTGGGCAATATCCTTTAAGCGTAATGTAACATGTAACATTTGCGTGCTTTACATACATTCAATACTTAGGATAAAATTCTTTTGTGGGTTTTTGGATGAAATATGTTAAATTGTGGGGGGGGGGGGGGGTGTTTACTTTTCCTAGGTAAATGAAGTTTAACCTTAGGAAAAGGGGTTTTACTAGAATAATGAGGGAAAATGAAGGGAGATGAATTTTCATAAGGGGATTCTAGCACCTGTGTCCATAAGTCATTAAGCCAAGGGTCTGGTCCCTCCAAAAGTTAGAGAAATGCTCTGAGACTCTTTGACTTAAATGATTTAAGTACTTAGAACTTATTTATGGGAAATTAGTAAGTAGATGGGTGAAATGGCCGAGGGGATGTTAAATAAACCAAGTTGTAACCCATTTTCCTTGCTTGTTTGATTTCTTATGCACATTTGAAAGATGTATTTAAACATGACATAAGTGCTTTTGTGTAATCACTTGATATTTCTGCAACCTTTCTTCTGCTTACCCATTTACTCACCCTACCATTTTTTCTTCATTTTCTTTGGGTGCATTTAGGCTAGCAAACCCTTATCAATTCTTTTTCTTTTCCAAAGTAGACTATCTAATTCAAACCTTATATCATTCAAGGGCTCAAATTAAATTGATGAACTCTTTTTATTTTCTCTACCTATCTGATGATCTGCTGAGATTAAACTGTTTAGTTAGATTTTATTCTCTAACCATAAACATAAAATTCAAAGCATGTTATAATCAAGATTAAACATTTTGATTTCCATGGATTGTGGCATGAATAACAAGCTGCACATAATCATTATTATTTGTAAAAGTAAATAGTAGTGGCATTTTGACTTGCACACTTTCATGGTCTCTTTTGTTTTTTTGGTGTTTATATATTTTCATTTTTTTACCTTTTCTTATTCATTTTTGTCATTTGATTATTCTTTTAGGACATACCCTCTTTATATTTTTTAATTTTTTAATATGGAAAACATTTGCAGAAAGCGAAGGTATGTACAATATTACAAGGCTTAACCTTAGTCATTCAAAATTTATTGACTCCTATTGGTATAGGAACATAACATAACTCAAGCGAATAATATTAAACCCAAGCAATTAATATTATAAACCCTAGGTATGTAAACATTTAGATAAATACTATAAATCGTGAAATAAACATGGTTGACCATGGTTTACCATGGTTGATTTAAACATTGATAAAATCTTTGTCAAAATGCGACTGGTTGATTTTCACATTGAGACAATATTTGTCATAATGTGGCATTGGATCATGATTGATATTTATATTGAGATAATCTTTATCACAATGCGACATTGGACCATGCTTGCCCATGGTTCACAATGGTTGGTTTTCATATTAAGACAATCTTTGTCATAATGTGAGATTGGACCATGGTTGACCATGGTTGAACAATACTATAAATGCATCAAATTTATATTAAATTGTAGGATTAATATTATAAACCCGATGAATAATATTATACCCTAGGAATATGAACCCTTAGATAAACAAACACAAGAAATTGATACTGTACCCATCATTTTAAACCTAAGCGATATATAAACATAAGGGTTGACCATCATTATAAACCCAAGGGATTTATATTGCATCCAAGGATTAATATTGTAAACCCTGGGAATATGAACCCTTGGATCGATAAACACAAGGGATTAATATTATAAACCCAACCAATAAATACTAAAAAACCCAAGAGATTTTAGACCCAAGGGAATAATGTTAACCCCAATGGATTAATATTATAAACCCAAGTTGTTTAAACCCTAAGATAAATATTATAAACAAAAAAATTAGCATCATTGACCATGCTTAACTATCGTTGATTTTCATATTGAGACAATCTTTGTTACAATGCAATGTTGGACCATGGTTTACCATGATTCACCATGGTTAATTATGGTTTTCATATCAAGACAATATTTGTTATATAGCAATGTTCGACAAGGGCTCACGATGGTTGGTTTTCAAAATGAGAGATTATATGTGATATTAAATATTTTAAACCCCTTAAGCCCTAAATCCCTAACATAAATATTATAAACGTAAACAATGTAATAATAAAAAATGGTAATAATAAACAAAAACTGCAGTCATTATAAGAACCACATTGCAAACCGTTAAGACATCAATACAAAACATTAATATGAATACATTAATAATAATACCCTATAAACCATTAAAACATGATAAACCATCAACACATTAATAATAACACATTTATATCAATACATTATAAACAACTAATAAATTTTAAGGCATAAATACATTAATATCAATACATGAATATATTAATAGTATAAATCTCAAGAATATTGATATAAAGACCAAGAACATGAAAGGCCCATCATTAAGATTATAAATCTCAATAATTTTTTCATTTATGAAAGGTATCAATACAACAAAGGAAACCATACAAAAAATCGCAAACAATTAGAAATCCAAGAGAAAAAATTAAAAGAGTAACACCTCCATTGGAGAAAAAGAACATAAATGGAAAAAATTGAGAAATATGTATTTTGAGAGAACACAAAGTCAGAAAAGGAAAGGAAAAAACACATCTAAATTGAACACATTGGATTTAAAGAAGAACAAAAAAATAGAACATGTTAAGATAAGAGATGTACAAATTTCTAAATTGCAGCCGAAGAAAGAACATTTAAATTAACATATATATATTTGTTTTCTTTACATCAAATAATTCCACTACAAAACTAAACTTGAAACACTACATCAAAATTCATTTATCAAATAGCTTCTTCCAAAACACAACCAAACTAATGACAAAAGCAACACCAATTCAAATCAAAAGGATAATGATCATGATACTTGGCGCTCTCCAACCAATCCCTTCCTGTTTTCCTCCTAGACTCCCTCTAGTGCACATGCAACAAGTATTTTACATCCATTTTCATTTCATCTAGCACACGAAGATGCTCATCAATTAAAGGAGGATGAAAGCCATGTTTTCTATCAAGTTTGTTCCGCATATAAGAAATAAAAAGTATCGCTCTAGCAATATTGTGCACTGGTTTGGCATAATAGATGACATCATTATTCTCCATATTTGCATTTGAAAGACAAAAAAATAAAATCAAAATTAATACACATGTGCACAAACACCCAAGCATACACATATATAGATATATACATAAAACATGACACTTCATTTTTAATTAATGTTAAAAAACTTAATCTTATATACCTCATGCTATAAAAAAATCTAATGCTACATGAACCAAATGATAGAAAAATTTCCACAAATGTAAATCTCATTAGAAATACATATTGTATATATGAAATGAGTGATAAGATGCTTATTACAATAGTAAACAAAAATTGACAATTTTGTAAACCTAATGCTTAAAATCAAATATTATTAATGTTAGTAAACCTATCTTTGTATTTAATTTAATGTTTATGTTTATATTAATATTTTTGTTTACTATTAATATCAATGTTTTTGTTTGATTTAAATATTAACATTAAACTCATTTTTATTAATATAAAAAAAGTTAATCTCATAAACCTCATGCTATAAAATAACCTAATGCTACATCAAACAAATGATATAGAAACCTCTACAGATATAAACTTGATGCCGTTGAACCTAAATAAACCTAAAGTAATTAAACCTAATGTTCAATCGAGAATATTTATATTGATGTTTAATGCTAATGTTCATATTAATGTATAGACACAATATTTTTTTAATATTAATATTAAACATCATTAATATTAATACCAATATTAATTAATAGACATATTAATAAACATACTAATTACCAATTTTAATATTGGTAATTTTTGGTATGTTGGCCAAATTTTTCATTAATATTGCATATCATTGGTAATATAAATATTAATAGCATTTAGTCCATAATTTCGTATTTCATGATATAATATGAATTCACAATATTAATATCAATATGAACCAATCATTAAATTGATTTTTAATGATTGGTTCATATAACTGGTTTTTTATGTCTAAATGGTTCATTGTAAACAAACGAAAAATAACCACTTAAAAAAAATAGTAAATTAAACAACATGAAATATTACTATTAACATGATGAATGTATTCATCTCATAAATAAATGAAAATCATTATTATATTAAAAATAAATAAAGAGGACAATAAAAGCAATTCAAAAAACATTCTATAAATAGGTCACAATATTATTAGTTGCATGTCATAACGATGTAGACTTCAATCCCTCCCCTTCTTTCTTCCTAATTGTAACATATGCACTATCTTTCATCTTTGCATAACGCTAAAAAGAGAAAGGTGGTGGAATGTGTAAACTATCTATTGATTTCACTCTTGATATGGCTGTGAAGGTTAGGCCTTGCTGCTCTTTATTCCCAATATCAATTGATGCCCATTCTAAAGTCAACCCCTGTGACTTTTTGATTGTAAGAGCCTCTGCCATCTTCAAAGGAATTTGTTTTCAATTTCCTCTTATCTCTGGTGTGATAGGTACAATGTTTGGATTGTTTGCATCAAATGGAACACCAACATACTTATTAAAAAGAACATTTTTCAACATTGGAAGTTGAGGTGGCTTAGATTTAGGCGTATAAAATATATCCTTCACATGACTAAGTGCACCATTCACCAAGGCAACGTCAACCCACAAATTACATGTCAACATAATGCGCTGACCACAACACAACAAAACTTCACGGTTAAATTGATCATCATCAACCCCATTGATTTCTATATGCCTTGAATGCTCAACGATACATCATGCAATTGGTAAGGAATATTGAATGTTATTCAATCAGTGCCTCTATACTGGTGTGGCTTCTACCCATGATTTATTTAGACAAGGAACTTCAACTGTCATAAAATTTCTCATTATATATAAAATATAAAGTGTATATTTTCATAATTCAAACCTGAGATATTTGTCTTGGAACAAGGAGATTAAAAAACATAGTGTTTCTAACACTAATTTTTGAAGGAGAGGTGATATTTACCTCTTGTCTCTCCCTATAGCTTTTCAAAGTTTAGAACATCCTTTTTCTGTAACTGTAATTGGAAAAGGTACTTAGATAAAAAAATCATATTATGGCTATGAGTTATTTCTAAGTCCCTCTTCCCTTGGGAAAGATATTTAAAGTCAAGGGAAAGATTATCATCATGTAATCCCTAGAGAAGGTTGTTTGCAGACAGTGCAAGATGACTTTGATCAATAAATTTATAAGTGCATCAAATAAATATAGTTATAAGATAAGAACCGAACTTTTGGAATCATTGTTAGATAAATACAATGCCTGAGAATAATGTAAGGTATGGACTATGCAGAGTCTAGGTATGAATGCCTTTTCGAAGAATGTTTGGCTATCTTGCGGTCGTAATACATATTGGAAATGAGTTGTGCCAACATTTATTTTCCAAATCTTGTCATATTTTTTGGTAGGATTTTTTTTTAAACTCACATGCAGACACACGTTCTGCAATCCCCACTCAAAAGTTTAAATTTTATTATATGCATACTTGCATTCATATTCTCTACTCTACAGCCTTGGAATTTTTTCTATATCTATTAAGAATTGAAAGTAAGCTATGTTGATATTTTGAGCACGTTAAAAAATAAGAAAGAAATGCACAATAATTGGAAACTCAATCACACAAGAAAACAAAAATAAATTTACGTGGTAAAACCCTGACAGTGTGTCAAGGAAACCTCCATGGGGAAAGGCATTGAAATTCTTATTGCTCTAGGTCAATAAAGGACTCTCCAAAAATTACATCAAGCCTCTTGAGAAATCACCAATTTAATATGGATTATTTCGTTACTTAACTTCATATAGTTACAAAATTCACTGAAAAGTAACTCAGTTTTATTAATTACATCAATACTTTTAATGATAATTTTTTATTTTATTTTTAACAATCTCTGCCATGAAAACATTTTTCCTAATCCCTTTCCCATTCCCATTCTTCATTCCTTCTGCAAGCCAAGAGAAGCC
>APFE030809648.1:8614-44990 GCA_000404065.3 Pinus taeda
AGTATTAAAGCCAAAACTTTATTGATATAGAACATTACCCAGATAACTTGATTCATGAAAATGAATATTAGCCTATCAAAATTGTGGAGTTCAACATTTTTATTTTTATTTTTCAATATCATAACAAGGCTTCTAATTACTTTTGACGTTTGGTTAGATGTTACATTTTAATTTTAGATAACATTGATGGTTGTGCATAGATGTTTTGCAAGGTGGACGAAAAAAAAGTTGTTATTAGCCTATAAAGTTAGAAAAGAAAACGCTTTTTAAAATTTAGTTGTTGTAAATATGGTTAATATGGAGGAAAAAGGTCTATCTATGTTGAAGATCAATGCCCCTCCTCTTATAAGCCTGCTAGATTTTATCCATATGGTAACCAAAAAAAAAGTTGAGAGGTTGGAGAACACCAAGTTCACTATTAATGATCCATCATTACATTTAAGGTCCACACCAACATTTTAATTAGTGTTAATTTATGATCTACCATTACATTTAACGTTCACAACAAACATTTTATATTATAACTAATGTACTATGAAGTTTAACAAGGTTATTATTTTTTTTTAATGTGTGTTTATTTTTGATCGACCATTACATTTAAGGTTCACAACAAACATTTTATATTATAATTAATGTACTATGAAGTTTAATAAGGTTTCCATTTTTTTTACGTATTTTTATAACTTGATTCTAAAAGCAATGCCATATAGTGGGTGAATTCAAAAATAAATAAATGAGATCTTATCAGTTATCTCAAAAGAATTCTAACGAGAACAAAATATTCGAATTATTGTTTATCCCAAAAACTTCTCCATCATATATTTTATTATTGTTTTTATTTTTAAAACAAGGAGGGCTGCGGGGCAGCTAGTCCCTGCCCTAGCCCACAGCGTATAGCCTGCAACAGCAGTTTCAGTAGCAGAGGTAGGTTGGCGTTACAGTTTCAGTAGCAGAGGCAGGTTGGCGTTACAGATGACTTGAAGATTGAATTGAAACTTGCACAGCCTCAATTCAACGGAGTATACGTAACGGTGGTGAAGTCTGCACAGAGATATTATAGGTAGCTGTGGTGAAGTCTGCACAAAGATCTGTTGTGCTCTGGCTGTATTGTGCACTGTAGGGCTGCGGGGCAGCTAGTCCCTGCCCCAGCCCACAGCGTATAGCCTGCAGCAGTAGTTTCAATAGCAGTTGTGGTGAAGTCTGCACAGAGATCTGTTGTGCTCTGGCTGTATTGTGCACTGTTGATTTTTTTACAAATTTCGTTGTTGTCAAATTTGAACATGATCATGGATCACGTGACTTCAGCAATTTCGCAACCCATTCAAATGTGGATGGCATTGTCAATATTCCGGTGGCTCCATTCCCAACCATCTGTTTGGTAGACGAAACTGCGGCGCTAATTTTGGCACGAACGTTGATAGTTATCGGGGTAAAATAATTTCCTGCCTTTTAAATTCCTTTTTATTGGCAATGGTACACCTTTCTATAAAATTCCTGATCAGTGTTTAGAAAAAGAAAATTACTTCCTCCAGAAAAATCTGTAAATCAATCAAATTGTTATTTATTAATATTCTTCATGGATTGAGTTTGACCAAATACCAGCTCATGTTTATACATACTCAAAACAGTTTTCTTTTCCGGAACACAAGTAGAAAGATGTGGACAGATAGCTAGCTGTCAAGACTCACAAAAGTGGATGACAGCTATTATTTTGCCACATGATAACCAACCCACATTAAACTAAGTAACAAAACACGATTTGTCTATGTCTAAGTATTGTCGTTTTCAAAATCCTTCTTGTCAACATAATTACAAAGGTGTGTTTTTTAAATTAAAAAACAATAAAAATTGTCGTCATTCTGCATATAGCAATAATCTACCACGACAACTAATCCACGGTAAACTATACCCAACCGACAAAACGTAATTAGTAAGTTAGTCTCCGGTTCCATATGGTTGAGTTCAAATTCCATCTGCTCAACTGATTACAAATATTGCTTTTTAATGAATCAGAAACGCGATCAACTTTTTTACCCAGCACAGGTAGGCTAAAATGGAAATAGTTTTAAAAATGTTCCATTGACAAATAATGATGTAAGAATAGAATTAAAAAATGAGTTGTTAACAACCACAACTCCCTCCAGCTATGTACCAGCTAACCATAGCACGTGCATCGCATGCAAGCCATGTGTACACATGTCCCCGGCATCGTAGTTAAACCTGAAACTCATACAGGCGAGAAGACCGGGAACAAACTGAGATTTAACCAGAAGCTCAAGATCGCCATATCGGTTTGCTTCGCGGTGTTTTTCTGTACGTTTCTGCTTCCTCTACTGAAATCCACGGTGCAGGTAGAAACTAGAATATGGAAGTTTATCCTTTTGTCTGTCTATGCAAGGATGGCTCTGTTGTCGTCATCACTGGTCATTCTCAAAAGGTAAATCTGGGAACCAAAATCGTTAATCTGTATGCTGCCTGTGGTAATATGGGAGATGCGCTTATCTGGGTTAGACTCTGAGGATTGTCTCGGCACCAAGACCAGCAGAGAAGTCCTCATTATTGTGAAAGTCATGCAGAGATTATGCACAAAATTGTGGGAATTCTGCAAGGAGGATCCGAGCAGAGTGACTTTCCCTTTAAAAGTGGGAGTTGCAATTACATTATCTTCTCTGTTGGTTCTCTTCAGGAAACCATACGATGCCTTTGGAACGAATGCAATATGGGTGATCATCACTGTAGCAGCTGTGTTTGAGCATACTGTAGGTCTGTGAAACAATTCTGATTAATGATCTGGTTGAAAGAAATAATGAGTGAATGGATTAGAATTCATTTTCATGTCTCATCTATGGATTTATTAAGCATGAAGATATCAATGGGAAGCGTCAATTTTTGAAATAAATTGAAGTGTAAATTGTTTTCATTATTTGCACTAATGGGTTTATTAAGCATGAAGAGATAAACTTGAAGTGTCAATTTTCGAAATCAATTGAAGTGTAAATTGTTTTCATTATTTTCACTATGGGTTTGAAATGTAAATTGTTTTCATTATTTGCACTAATGGGTTTGATCCCTCTTGATTTTGTTATATCTAGATTGAAGATGGGCCTAAATTAAAATGGATATTATAATACCCTTCTGGGGATAATAATAAGATGAAAGATATATCAGTAACTAGTGTTTTATTTATTAGATGTAGCTACCTTAATATTAAAATTATTTACATGGAACAGGTGCCACCTTTAGCAAGGGCTTCAACCGGGCTCTGGGGAGCATTGCAGCTGGAGTTCTGGCTCTATCAATTTCACAGCTATCTTTATCAGCTAGGAAAGTGGCACAACCTGTCATCATTGGCTTCAGTATCTTTGTAGTCGGTACTACCTCTTTGAATACACATTAATGTAGTGTAGTTGCAGAGCTCTTGTATAGACTGTCTCAGAATTAAATGCTTTGGAAAATGAATCTCTGGTGTGATTACATTGCAGGTGTCATGACTTCCTTCATGAAACTATGGCCGTCTCGGGTGACGGTCGTGGGAGAACTTAGTTTCTCTGCCATGAGCCGTTACTATTCTGCGAAGAGCTTGGACTGAGGATAATAAGGCTGTCATTGGGCATATTAATTACACAAAGTTGCTGGTTGATGCTGTAGTTTTTTATATCTAGAGAATTTGAGATATCGGATGAGAAAGGTCTTACGGGGGGCCAAATGCATGAAGCCCAAGCTCAAAGGCAACATAATTAGGAGGTTCTTGAAAAGGGTCTTTGGATTATCAAAGAAATATTGATTGAAGGAGGCCGATTAGCTGATATTCTGCAAGATATGGAGACAGTGAAAGACATTGTTGGTATGTTCAGACATTATATTATGGACCATCGAAATTTTCCATTGGTTTGTGAGAAAGGATGCAACAAATTTGACCTCTGCGTTCACTACAGAATTTCAATAATTGGATCGGAGATCATCCAAACCATCAAAAAAAGAGGAGGGACGCTATATGATATCGAACATCTCTTCATATATTCAGAAATAATAGATCGAATTACTTCCATAAACACCCAGTTGCCATTGTAGATCTGATTTTCTAACTGCACGTTTGTGGAGCTGGGAACTGAGAAACCAATTAAAGATCACAGATTTGGCAGATGATTCTCAGGTCCAGGTAAGGGGCATTAGATATTTAGTAACAGACTTTGAATCAATTCTATATGCTACAGTTTCAGGAACTTCTCACCAAGAATGGATTTCATTGCCGTTGTAGATCTGATTTTCTAACTGCACGTTTGTGGAGCTGGGAACTAAGAAACCAATTAAAGATCACAGATTGGGCAGATGATTCTCAGGTCCAGGTAAGGGGAATTAGATATTTAGTAACAAACTTTGAATCAATTCTATATGCTACAGTTGCAGGAACTTCTCACCAAGAATGGATTTCATGCTTTTAGCCTTTTATTTTGAACTGTAAAACTGTTACTAGCATTCGTATAAAACCATTTAAATCAAAGTTTAACATGAAATTTGAAGATGTCGTGGAACAGAGTAATAAAGAATATATTGGAGGTTAAGACAGACCGAAGATAAAAGTTCTAGTTTTGTATGCTTAAGATTAAGATTTAAACCCTGTTATCAGGGATTACCGAATTACAGAGTATTTGTGACCTTACAGGACTCGAACCGTGGCACGCAATTTCTGTAGTGGATGAAGCCAAGGAAGACGCAGGCATTGGCTGTGTGATTCCAACCAGGCGAGCATGGAATGCTTTTTGCACATCGAGCATATTCAGATACCAGGTAACTTCGTCTTGCACGCAAACGTCTGGATTTACTGTTGTGGTTCCTGTCACCTGTTCAAACAAATTGAAATAATTAGTAGATTATAGACACTTTTCCACATGAATCTCTAAGGAATAGACCCCGATCATCAACTTAGACTTCTGCATGAGAAGAGATGATAAACAGGTAAATTTGTTTGCAGGTCGATGACGTTCCAGTAGCAGCAGATTCCTCTACTTCGGCTTTTGCATAGCTTGATCTTACAGACTCTCTACGTTTGGCTACGGATAACAAACAGAGATCATTTTAAGGCAGGCCGTTGTTCTCATGCAAATTACGGTTTTGACACGGCACTGCAGGGATTGTTTGACACGGCAGGGCAATGTTGACACGGCGGGGCCGCCATGGTTATGGTTTAACATAAGTACATAAGTCTTGTTAGTTTTGTTAACATTTTATGTTAGGAGATTAATGCTAATGAAAACATAGCATTAGTTCATTAAACTGAGTTCATGAAACTGTCAAATGACCTGATCACTTGTACTTGTCCTAACTTTTGAGCCCGTATACCTGTCCATATGCCTCTTTTTGAGGCCAAATAAGATGAAAAATCTGTTCATTGGTTAAAGGAATAAAAAAATATAAAATATCGTGCTGCATTTCAGCGAACTTTGTTTTAAGTTATATAATGTTGGTTGGTTATCGTGCACGTTGGTTGGTTATAGTGCCAAAGTAATGCTAGCTTTACAAATCGATTACTATAGTCCCTGCCAGCCCGGAAGGGCAGCGACTAATAATGTAATATAACTTCAAAAAGATCATGATAAATAGATAACTTTCCAGTTATTTCCTGTATAGGTTGAAAAAAAAAGACTATTAAATTTTCAAACAATTTTTGCGAGAAACTTTACGTGATTGAAAAATCATTTAATAGGAAGTACAAGGATATCACTTTTAAGCTCCAAAATATTGATATATTTTAATGGAGTTGTCTATAATGCGATTTTTTGGAAATTCCGGTGACGGAATCCGGCGGAAGAAATTAAGGTTAAATCTTGATTTGTTGCAGTTAAAATGATTTTTTAACTACATATTTGGATTCAACACCCTGAAAAATCCCTTGAACGCTTTGATTGTGCAGAAAATAGCTATCAAACTTGTGATTCCAATAAATTGCTGTCGGATTTTGACTGGAAAAACCCACCAGAAAAGCTTCCAAAAAGTCGCATTATAAACAACTGCTATTTTAAGAAGTTGTCTATAATGCGACTTTTTGGAGATTCCGGTGACGGAATCCAGCGGAAGAAATTAAGGTTAAATCTTGATTTGTTGCAGTTAAAATGATTTTTTAACTGCATATTTGGATTCAGCACCCTGAAAAACCCCTGGGACGCTTTGATTGTGCAGAAACTAGCTATCAAACTTGCGATTCCAATAAATTGCTGCCGGATTTTGACCGGAAAAACACACCAGAAAAGCTTCCAAAAAGTCGCATTATAGACAACTGCTATTTTAAGGAGTTGCCTATAATGCGACTTTTTTGAGATTCCGGTGACGGAATCCGGAGGAAGAAATTGAGGTTAAATCTTGATTTGTTGCAGTTAAAATGATTTTTTAACTGCATATTTGGATTCAGGACCCTGAAAACCCCTGGGACGCTTTGATTGTGCAGAAACTAGCTATCAAACTTGTGATTCCAATAAATTGCTGCCGGATTTTGACCGGAAAAACCCACCAGAAAAGCTTCCAAAAAGTCGTATTATAGACAACTGCTATTTTAAGGAGTTGTCTATAATGCGACTTTTTGGAGATTCAGGTGACGGAATCCGACAGAAGAAATTGAGGTTAAATCTTAATTTGTTGCAGTCAAAATGATTTTTTAACTGCATATTTGGATTCTGCCTTTAACTATCATTTGAGTGATATGTGATGTCATATCTCATATCTTTAATCTAAAAAAAATAGAGATGAGTGGTCAAAATGTGCTTAAAGATTCCAATAAATTTTGTTATTATGATAACTTATTATTCATTGCAATCTTTACTCATTCTTTAGACTTTGTTAAGACAATTTTATATCAAAAATATTAATTTATTTTCGTGATAATTTTTAAATTTTTTTTAGTTATATACTATCCTTTATTCTTTTTGTCTTATTTTTTAATTAAAGAATTATATTATATAATTTTACTCTATATTAGTTTTCAAATTTCAATATCTTTTAAGAGGGAGTTCTAATTTTTCATATTATTCTACGACATAGGAAGAGTTTGAATTTTCTTTGGTATTTATAGTTTTTTTTTCAAATAATTTTTAAATTGCTTAAAAAACTGCTTAGAACTGGTCAAAACTAGATATGATTAGGGCAAACAACCGTTTGTACAGTAGTGTTGCACTTGCTTCCTTGCCTGATTCCTCTCCTTTCTAATAGATCTTTGCCACTTCTTCTTCCTCTACCTAGCTCCAAAGAGCACCTGTGGAATCAAAGCAGCATAATACTATCGAAGAACAAATATCTATAGTCATAAACACTACAAGGCCAGATATGTATTAACCACACAAATGTATATACAATCAAACATACACGAATGTGGAGGAAAACTTGAATAGCTTTATTAATATCAAGAATAGCAAAGAGGATTACAACCAATTGTTCTAACCTAGCATCACGTCTAGCAGGAAATCCTTCTTCACCTTAGTAAAGCTTAGATCACCCAACACTATGATGTTACCCCAAACCACAACACTTCTCTACAAGAACAAGAGTCCAGCTTCTGGATATCTGTGAAGGATCATATATAGATGATTGTAGGAGGTTGAGTCAGCTTCTGGGATTTGATTATTTCCTCCTTTGATGTTTCTTGATTCCACTTGGAATGATGATCTCTTACCATCCTAGGCGATTCAAGAGATGCAAGTGTCAAGGGGAAGTTCTGGAAGATTCTATGGTCTTCCCTCTGAATTGCTCTACATTTGTCCATTCTTCACCATCGGACCCTACGAGGCTTCTATATGCATCACACCCTTTACACTGAGTAGGTGATATGCATCGCACCCTCTGCACTAGGCATTCTGTATGGTCCAGTTTTGACCAGTTCTGAGCAGTTTTCTATGGAGAACTTCTGGGAGATGATGTAATCAGTTGACCTTGTTCCTTTAGGGAGCAAAGAAACAATTTTAGTGGTATAGGAGCCCTTAGTTTATGGACATTTATGATTGGGGTTGCAGTGCCCAAAAATGTCTATAACAGTTGCCCCTAAAGCATGAGGTCGTTAATCTTTTGATGTCGGATGAAATGCTTTATCATGAGAATCCGAAGTTTTTTCGAGCTAGAAGGTGACCTGTAATAAGATACAATACAATACATTATCTCCATAATACTTTTTATGATCTAGCTGAGGCAGGTATTCCCATGCTCAACTTTATAAATTCATTTTCATGTACATAGGACAGACAACCGTCTGTATAGCAAACTGATAATTCGGAAACTGACAATACATTATCTCCATAATATTTTTCATGATCTAGCTAAGGCGGGCTTTCCCATGCTCAGCTTTATAAATTCATTTTGATGTATATAGATGGTCTTTAAACAAATTTATAAATTTAAAAGCATATTTAATACACATTTATCTTAGATTTTAGAATAATACAATTTATTAAGTTAAATATCAAAAGAAGCTAATCCTTAGAATTTTAATTCTATTTAAATCCATTTCAATATTTTTAAATATTATCGTATATTTAATAATTAGATTTGAATCATTTTTTATTATTTAAGACTTAAACTATCCATTAGAATATTGCATTTATGTCCACCAATTTTAACATTAAATTTTGTATAGGATTGTGTACTTTAATTTAGAACATAAATATAATTTTCAAACCCTAATGACAGTTATCCTTGGAAAATTAAATTAATTATGATAATTTGAAATAAATAGAAATTATAAACAATAATTTTCATCTATTTAAAAATATATTATATAGATTATATTTTAAAAATCTCTCTTAATAAACTTTAATCACTAATTTTTATTTTCACATAGTAACCAAAGTCACCTATGCCATTTTGTATTAATGAATTACAAAATCTAAAAATTATGCACCCATCTAAAACAAGGATTTCACTTTCTCAAATTTCTCCTTGTTCTAATGTTTAGGTAATTTGCATCAATCAATTTAGAATGTTGTCTAGAATATCTAGCTTATATTTCAAAAGAATCCTTAAAAATCCTATATCAAATTTTTGGCTTTCTTATTTTCTATTTTTTTGTTTTAAAATATATTATTCATCACTTACCTTGACCTTGTATTCATTATTATTTTCGTAACATTATTCATGACCTTGAATTAATACAATGAAATAAGTACTTCATTTGTGAAAATATTGAATGCCCTTAACTATATATATATTATTTATATATATATATTATAATGTTTATTCACCTTTATTTAATTAAAAAAGAAAAAATAAAAATTATAATTTTTTCTTTCTTGTTTCATTTTTATTAGGCTCTCTCATAGGCACGGTAGGGACTATTGTAATCGGAAAGGTGGCGTTAACATTATGTTAAGTTGGTTAGTCTCCCTCCTGCCCTATAGTTAGCATAACTTTGACTATAGTTTTGATGAATTTTGCAACTCCATCGTCTTCTTTGGTGTCTTCCTAAGACAAATCATGTATTATGTGGATTTTTTCATGAATCTCGATTCGTATAAATCCCAAGTGTAAACCAATGCTACCATTAGTTCCCCAGCATGAAATTTTTGGTTGGTTTGCAGTTTAGAGATATATGTCTTTACAAGTTACACAACACTCCACAAACATGCCACCAAACAACCAGACAACACAGAGACTAGAGACTATATCATATGGCTCTATGAATGGTCACCAATATCAAGCCTCCCCTGTCAACTTACAAGGCTACAATGATTGAGCTGAGCTATAGTGCCAAGCCTGTGAAGCTTCTCCCTAGAAATTCAAAAAAAATATTTGGATAACTTCTTTGGAGTGATGAGAATTATGTTGTCCTTTACTTCTGGTGCATCATAATCTAGATCGGGAATATGAGGCTCTTTATTCCGATCCTGAATAGCAGGAACTACGTCTCAGTTTACTGTCTCTACCACTGAACATAGTATTGTTGGATCAACTGAATAATCAACTGTTGCAATTGGAGAATATGTTGGTGCTACTAGTGGTACTGCTGATGCTGGAGGATCTCGCACTGCTCCTGTAGCTTTAACTGCTAGTGCCACTGAAAAAGTGGTGTTTCACTTCCTTCTAGCTTTGGAAACCATTTTAAATTGTAAGTGTTATTTTCCTCATATGGTTGTCCTGTGTAAATTATTTATGTTTTACACCTAACCATCACCTAATTTAAATCAGGACAGCCTACAAATCTTCAACTGAGATATTTAAATAAAACATAAAAGTATGACATAAGTCGGTACCTTATAAATTATTCTACTCAAGGCATGCTTGAAATGAGAAGCACAAACATAAGCCCCAAAGGCCTGAACCACATGAACCAACCAAACTTTCTCTGGTTGTTGCATGATCCTTACAAAGTAGAGGATACAAATAACATGTTGACAATGGTTTTGAGTGGGAAAAATGTCTTCTATCTCTCCTCCCCATTGGAAAAACTCTCCTCCCCATTGCAAAATATGAGACACTTGAGTCATCACTTATAGAAAATAAGCCAATTTTACAGAGGAGAAATTGTTTCCATGTTTGCTAAATAAAAAGCATTAACCACTGCGTGACAGAGTATCAAACTAGATGCACAAACCAAATTTGAAGTATGGTTTGCAAACGATACTAGAGATCACGATCATGTTGGGCATAGTATACCATTATGAATGAAGTTATCCCTTCTACACCCAGCTTGACAAATCCTACTTGTTTGGATCATCCTTCAGTTGAGGGTAATCATAGTTGGATAGCTTTTTTCAATGAAGAAAGGGCCTATGAAGTTGGTTTCATCAATGATAACGTATCCTAAGATATGAAATGCCAAGAGGATCAAGAACTAGTTTAGAGAATGTGTGTGTGAACACAAAGTTGCAATTGCTACAAGTGAAGTTGGTGATCCAAGAGATCTCACTCACCTTGCATTGAAACGAGACGAGGTAGCACCTTAGCGGGAAATGAGACAAGTGGAATTCATAAATGAGACGTGTAATTCCATGCAGGTTCATATTTATATTTGTGAGTAAATATCACTTGTGACCATGTATATCACTTTCAATAACAATGTAAATGTAATTAGCAGACTATTGAAACACTTGTATCTTGCTACATCTAAATGGCTCTCATTAATTTCCTTCCACTTGTGAGAGTGTGCTCTACTACTATCGACAATGTCAAACCCTACCTCTTTGACCATGTGTAACAAGTAGATCTATCTCTTCCTCACAGGACTTGCATTTCAATTTTCCTACATGGGAAGTTCTGAGGGTAAGTCTTTCCTTCCACTGATAAACTATTTTCCTAAGCTGAGTTCTTGACATTTCAGTTAACATTTCTAGAACACATTTTAGAAGAAGTTTTTTTATTCCTTTCAATTCAATGTACAAATCACCTACATTATTGGCCTTTATTTTCATTATATACATAGTGATACATCTTATACCAATCACTGTTATAAAAATTGGACTGGTCTCTGAACCAGTTAACCTCAAATACGGTAATTTGTAAAAAAACAATAGTTAGATTTTGATTAAAAAGTATATTCATGTACATCAATGGTCAAATTTTGATTAATAAATATATTCATGTACAACACTGCAAATCCAAACCATTAGAGAGAGATAGACAAAATTCTTGATAGGGTTAGGATGGGTTCGGAACCCGTTTAGAGCAAAAGTGGTCTTAATGGTCAATTTTGCCAAGGGAACCTAGGAACTAGCATGAATGACTTATTTACCCACCTCTGTTCTAGTCTTGATAATGTTATTGGCATCAAAATCACAAATAACAAGTATTGATAGATACTAATTTGTAATCAACGCAAAAAAAAAATTGTTTTCTGTCAGGAATTCATCTTATTTTATCTAGCAGAGTATGGACTGTCTCTAAAGGCATTCTTTCCTCATCAACAATCACCTCATTGTTGCAAAAATAAACCAAGTAACACATTTTAACAAAGAATATTGTGAACTATTTTTGTCATGTTGTTAAATGAGTACTCCAGTTGTATTGTACAATGATTTCAACCACGAGAGTGTAGATTTCATTTCTTCCAAATTTGAAAGTGCTCTAGCATTCTAACGACATGTTCTTCTTTATTTTCTAATTTTCTGAGGCATTTTGTATATGATGTGTTTTTAATCCATGGCATCTAACGCGTTCATCTATTGATCCAATTTAGAATATCAGATTTTTGTGCTAAGATACTCCTCAGATTAGAAAATAAAATGCTTTCATTATGCTTAAGGATTCGTGTATTTTTCAAGTGAAAAATGAGTTGTTATGTTAATTTTATGAGCAATTAAACATAAATAAGTGACTAAATAGTATTATAAACATGTATAGAACATCATCAAAAACACATTACAACATGAACATGATAAAGGAGTTCACCCCTCCTAGGCTACGTCTCCTTGGTCCAGCTTCCAATGGCTTTGGCCTATCTATTATGCCCAAAAAAGTAAAAATATGTGTTTACAATGCTCAAATGCTTCTGAAACCTACTCCAATGAGTCCATAATGTCCAACAATGGCTCTCTAGCCTCCTTTTGCATCAAATTTGCTGGAAAATGGAAGACGTTATGACCTCTCCTAGTTTTCCCACTATTCTCTCCACAAATTGCCCCATTTCCAGCATGATCCTACAAATTAGCTCCAAAAAGTGCTAACTGAGCAAAAATTTCACTGTGTGGCGGTCCATAATCTACTTCCACTGACTTTCCCATCGCAAAATCACAATCAGCTAAAAGCTGGTGGCCTTATGGTCTACAAATGTGGTGAGGTGATGTACGATTGACAGATGGAGGACTCGGCGGTACTATTAATTGTAACCCTTAGTTGCATTATATATGGGATCCTTTCACAAATCATGGTTGGTGGAGAACTAGTGGGTAAAATAATGCGGGACTCTGCCTTCTGTGGTGTGTGGTTTCAATTATTGCATCGCAATCTGGGTACACTGGGGGATGATTTCTGCAATGCCTTCCCTATTGCAAAGTTCGATTGTGATTTATTTCATTGTAACCCTAACTTGCTTGGGGCCAATTCTTTAACATGGCCCACCTGTGGTATGATATTTAATAAATGTAGGGGCCAATTGAAGCCTTCCTCTTGGATATTCTCCATTCGCTAAAGGGCCTTGCCACATCATTTTTTCCTAACATCTGTCCAAGTCAAACTTGATCTTTGACTTGCTCTAACTCCTTCATATGATCTCATATTCAAATGTCATTCACATCGTTGGAATTAGAATGATGAGCTCTTCGATATGAAGCTAAGTTTATCAAGATTCAGACACTTTGAGTTTTGAACCTAATTCTGAGCACCTGATCACTCCCCACTGGAAGCCTTTTGGAAACCAAAAGTATCACTCTTAGTTGTCCAGCAGGTGAGGGTATAGTTCCCTCACCTTTCCAATCTCGACCCATTTATCACTGAGTTGGAACTTGTGATCTACACTATGCTTATCGTGCCTTGTTGGGTACTTGCCTTTGCCCTTTTCAAGTTGTTCTTGCACTTTTTGAAGTACCATTTGTAGTTGTTCAATGAAATCTTTGGCTTTGTCCATGTTACTATCTGTAGCAACATCCTTCTTACCAAGATTATACAATACATTGTGATGCAAATGGTAAATAAATTCCTCTACCTGATTCCTTTCACTCAAGCTTGAATGTAAATATCGAAAGTATGTATTCTTATGACCATAACTTTCATGTAAAACAAAATGATGCTTGAAGAAAGTAGTTATACAAATTGTAGGCCTAGAAGTTACATCAACAAACTTGTCACTTATTCTTGTCTTATACCTTTTGACTGAGAGGAATAGTAGAAGAAAACCCATCCAATGGAAGTGCCTTTATCGTTGCAACTTAAACACTTCACCTCTAAAAATTTCTGAATGAAAAGAAATGGGCTTACCACATTGCATAAAGACTGCACCCATGCCATAGTCACATATATCAACTTGAAACTTAAATGACTCTTTTAAGTTTAGAAGAGAAAGTATAAAGGATGAACTCATCTTTTGTCTTAAAGCATCAAATGTCTCTCATTTTTTTCGTTCCCACTAGAAGACATTTTGCACAACTGCCAACCAATGAAAATGAGATACAGTGGAAGAAAAATTAAAAAAATATCTCCTCCAATATCGGGCTACTCCTAAAAACCCTCTTATGCAAATTATTATCTTGAGCCTTGCTACGTAAATTGCGAGCAGAGCAAAGGCGTCTATGGATTTATGGGGATGTATAATTCTTTCACATGTGTCTACAGGAATGGAGTCAATACCACCACAGACTATTACGGCCGAACAGACTACTAGAATGGAACCCACAATGATAGATATGTAACTTCCACATATCTCACTCATTGGAATTATGGTATCACTCTCAAGTACAACTTCAATGTTGGTTGACCAATCCATAATGGTATCAATCTTAGAGAGGTCTAACTTCAGCTCACATTTTCCACCTCCCATGCAGACTGCCAGAAATCTCTTGGAAACCTGAGTGCACTTGGAAGAAGAAATTTCATGGCTCAAGTTCATCAAAGAAATTTATCCAACATATACCTTGACATATTCAGAAACAAATGTTATTGACATATGACATCAAGTATTTTTTTCTCATACATGACACGTTCATAATGAAATTTTCTGAAATTGAAAATGTCGTCCAAGTAGACTATGATGTCTAGAAATGGCTTCAATACGTATTTCTTCATATTCATGAAAGTAGTAGGAGCATGAGAAAGAAAAAAAAGCATAACAAGCCATTGAAACAAGCCTTACGTGGTTTTGAATGTTGTCTTCTATATATCTCCTTCAACAACTCTACTTTGATGAAAGCCACTTCTTGAATCAAATTCAATGAAATTATTACCATTCTTCTTGGGTGCACCACATGGTAAAGGAGTAGGATGAAAGATACTTTTATTCAACAATCCATGGATTTTCTTCTTAATTTCTACGATTTCCATCAATAACATCCTGTACACGCCAATGTTAGGAAGAAGGAACTTTTGCTGCAATTGCAACTAATGTTGGATTCCTCTATTAGGAAGTAATCCTTTTGGTTCCTGAATCACCTCATCATCATGGTTAACTACATCAACCATTTCAGATTGCAAATTAGTATTACAACCATCAAACGCTTCAAAATCAATATTATTCTTGGGTTTGATCATTAGAAGCACAAAATTCTTGCTCAAATTCACTAGTCTTTTCATCTGCCCTGCGTTAGCAAGCAAAAGATTTATTTTCTTGCTATGAGCTCTCACAATATATTCTACTCAACCTTTGAAAAAAGGATATTTTTTTTTCATGTCTATAGAAGATAGCTTTTTTGTCATAAAGGTACAAGCTACCCAAAACTATGCCATAGATATCTGATGGCACAACATTAAGCTACACTTCATCTATGAAATTTGCAGTAATAACAAATCTCAAGTTACACTTTCTAGTAACATGAAATTGCACATTTTCACACACCCATCCAAGTGGATATGGTTTACGATGCGGAACAATTTCCATGTTTAAACTTTTGAGAATGTTTTCAGAGATAAGATTGGCTTGAGAGCCACTATTGAAAAGCGTATCAATCTAGTTGTGTTTTGATATCACCCTTATGTGAAAAATTTATACTCTCCTCTTTTCATTTGGAGTTTCATTTTGTGAGTTTGAAGAAATAGTGCTAGCAATGGATTCTTTTCCTTTTAACCCCATGGCTACGATGTTAGTTTCATCGCTCAAATCAGATCCCAAATCCTATTGAGTGGTTACAGTTGTCTTTTGTTTCCCCTTGTTGTTGTTTTTCTTTGGTTTGATTTCAGGATGAAGCTTCGAACAATGAGCTTCGTCATGACCCTCTCTGGAAGAATTTTTTCATGTAAATTTCTCTCCTTTTTTTATACATGCATTTTTCTTTGCCTTCCCTTTGAAATCCTTTTCCTTTTATTTACTCTTAAATGGATTTTTACTACCTTCTTCTGGTGTGTTTTTCCCTCTTGCCTCAAGATGAGTGGCACGCACACACACATCATCTAGATTATTGGGATTAAAGATTAAGATATTATTCCTAAGGTAACTTCGTAAACCTCCTATGTACTTTAGCAATGTATCCTATGATTGCAAACCTACACCTAACATCAAAGACCCTTTTCTGAATTCTCAGGTGTAATCTTGTACATTTCAACCTTTAAGTTGTCTAAATTTCTACCAATCCATGATGAATTTCTGCATATAATATAGAGGGTAGGTTTGTCTTTTGATTGCAACAATGAAATCGTTCCAATAAATTGATATCTTACAGTTTTTTTAATCTCCTCTTGGGTCTTTGATTCCCATCATACTTGTGTTGCACCCTCCATTCTCAAGGAAGCTACTTGAATCTTTATGTCATCCTCTTGAAGGTTTTGAATCCTATAATAGACCTCCAACTGACAAATCTAATTATCAATCTCCGCTACATTCACTTCACCATTATACAAGTTTTAAAAAAGGTGATTTACCAGTCCCTTTTGAAGTATGATGATGAGTATGAGTAAGGGTTGTGTTAGTGGAGGAGGGTGAAGATTTTTGTGAAGGAAAAATAAAGAAGATGGTGGAGAGGGTGGAGGTTTGTCTCCATTTCCATTACCTCCTCCTGAAGAGCCTTCTCCTTTGGGAGGTCTAGAAATTTCCCCTTGCAACCTGGTATTCATCTCTTCATAAAGGACCTTCGCCATCTTTGTCATATCAAAGAAATCCTTTCTGAAGGTCTTCTCATCATCTATTATGTTTGTAGGTTCTCCTTCATGAGACATGATATTTGGAGTGTAAACTGCCACTTGGGCAGAACTGGTGTTGGAGATTATGGAAACCTTTCTCTCCTTCCGCTTGACCCAAATTTAGGGCTTCCAACCATCTTCCCTTGTCTTTTAAGTTTTAACCTTGTAAGCATGACATAAACTTGCAAACAGTTAAATCCTTATGTAACAAAGCAAACCTCATACTCTGATACCAAAATGATATGATTTAGAATATTAGGTTGCTGTGCTAAGATCCTCCTCAGATTAGAAAACAAAATGCTTTCATTGTGCTTAGGGATTCATGAATTTTTGCAAGTGAAAAATGAGTTTTTTATGTTAATTCTATGACCAATTAAACATAAATAAGAGGTTGAACAACAACATAAACATTTTCATAACATCATCAAAAACACATTACAATAGGAACATGATAAAGGAGTTCACCCCTCCTGGCCTACGTCTCCTTGGTCTGGCTTCCAATGGGTTGGGCCTCTCTATTATGCTAAAAAATGTAAAAATATGTGTTTACAATGCTCAAATTGTTCTGAAACCTACTCCAATGAATCCAAAATCTCAAAAAAAGGCTCTCTAGCCTCCTTTCACATCAAATTTGGCGGAAAATTTAATAAGTTATGACCTATCCTAGTTTTCCCACTATTCGCTCCACAAATTAGCTCCAAAAAGTGTTAACTGAGTGAAAATTTCACTACACAGAATTCCATAATCTATTAGCACTAAATGTATAATTGAAAATCATAATGAGTGGAAAACTGGTGGTCTTATGGTTTGTGAATGTGGCGGGCTGATGTACGATTGCAATATGGCGAACCCGACAATACTATTAACTGTAACCCTTAGTCGCATCGCATCCGAGATCCTTTCACAAATCACAACCAGTGGAGAACTAACAAGTCAAATAATGTGGGACTCTTCCTTCTTTGGTGTGCGATTGCGACCTGCGATTGTGATTATCAGATCACAACACATGTACGCTGGGGGCTGATTTTTGCAATGCCTTCCCTATTGCGAAGCGCAATTACGATTTATCGCATCTCAATCCTGACTTGCTTGGGGTGAACTCTTTAACACAACCCGTCTGTGATATGTAATTTGTGAAATGTAAGGGCCAATGGTGGCCTGCCACTTGGCTCTTCCACGTTCGCTTAAGGGCCTTGCCAAATCATCTTTTTCTACCATTTATCCAAGTCAAACCTGAGCTTTTACTTTCTCTAACTTCTTCATACGAGCTCAAATTCGAGTGTCATTGACATTGTTGGAATTAGAATGATGAGCTCTTCGATTTAAAGCTAGCTTTATCAAAATTCTGACACTTTGAGTTTTGAGCCTAATTTTAAGCACTTGATCATATATTTTTACCATGATCATTTTTGTCAATGCCAACAACGGATCCATTTCCAACACTCAGGTAAGTTCAATGGAAACCATATTGTGGAACAGATCCTGGAATACTTTTCTAGAAGAGACGTTTAACAGGTTCTAGGGTTTATTTATAGGAGAACCTCTAGGCCAGCTAAACAAGAGAAAGGTAAAATATTTGTGGTGGCCCACCTATTTTTTTAGTCTTTTTTCCCAATATTATAATTTCTTTCCATGTTTGGTTTGTTTCTCTTCTTTTCATTTAAGCGATCTCATTTTTTTCTCTCTTTTCTGCGAGCCCAAACTAGGGATGTCATACTTTTTATTTTTCACTTTTGCTTCTAGTAATCTCAAGCGGAGGGTATTGGGGTGAGAGTAGAAACAAAAGCAGAGGTAGTCATCTGGGGAAATAAATAGAGAAATGAAATCAAAAGGATGGCTCAATACACCGCCAATACACAAAAGGGTACTATAATTTTTGTAAATGATAGCATAGAGACAAGTGCACAAGATGGGGTACTGCAAAAACCTAGCCAACTAAAAGCAAACAAATGCAGAGCACAACCATTGACTTCATTGCTAAAAGCTAGAAGCAAGGTTTCTCTTATTAATTTAGTTATATTAATTCTATAATACTTTTCTTGTCAAGGAATGTCTCAAATGAAGATATACATAGGCCAGTCATACCCACATCCTTCCCAACAAAACATTCACAGGTTTTATAGGGCTTAATATAACATTTGGTCTATTTATCATGTAGGTGGGATGAAAATTATTAATAACTTTGATAAGGGTATTTGAGGATGGATGTTAGGACATCGCTGAATTTCTCTCTACCATTGATCATGGAGACCCTAAAAATAAATTGGCATTTGTTGAATATGTTGAAGATATATACAAGTTCTATGGAAAGATTGAGTCATGTCTCTCTGTTAATGATGGTTTTTGTTTTGTGAATTTGAATATATATTTCTATATTATTTTCTTAAAATTTTCACCCTATATGTCCAAAACATGAGTTGCATACATCTGGATTATATAACAAGGCAATTTGAAATCAATGAGAGGATGAGGGGAATCTTGATTGGTTCATTCATAGAGGTACAAATATGTTCCTCTGCTATTTTGATGTGATGTAATTCTTAGATCTAGAAGAGGTTTTATTTGGGCTATTGCTTAGGCTTGACTTTGAAATATTAAACATTGTAGGTGCATCTGAAACTTGACCTGATTCCTGAGACATTGTATCTCACTATGAACATCATTGATAGATACTTTTCTATTCAAACTATTACAAAGAGGCAATTACAATTAGTGAGTATCACTGTAATGCTTGTAGCTTGTAAATATGAAGAAATCTGGCCTCCACAGGTAGGATGCCATTCTAACACCCATAAGAAGGATAGGTCAAAGGAAACCTTTAGTATAGACATCTAGTTAATAGAAGAACTTGTTGGTTCTTCAATGATACATGTACCCTTACTCAAACTTTATTTGTAGGGATAAATAATCTCAGAAGAAAAATATTGTAGAATGGCTTATAGAATATTGACAAAAGAACTAGTCCATATATGTTTACAGGTCAATGACTTCATTGAAATCTTGCCAGGAGAATACATAATAGAATATGTGGTGGTTGTTTTAATTCATTCTAAATAATATCTTTCTTTTTCATTGGATTACGACAGTCTCCAGAGATATTTTACTAACACTATAATAATTATTAATAATACCTAGTAGGATCATATAATTTTAAATCAATTGAAATTGAGTCTTACAATTCCCACACCATATGTATTCCTTATCGAGTTTCTAAAGCAGTTGGTCCTGATAAAACTATAAATATCTCAACCCTGCCACTTCTTTTACATTGTCAAAATAATGATTTGTTGCATTAGTTATTTTTGTTTTCAAAATCCCCAAGGAAATAAACCATTCTTAGATTAAATGTATTTTCTTCTTTATGTTTTCTGATAATCCCCTATTGTACTTTCGATTCATAAAATATGTTGGCAAAATGCCTCAGATGGAAAACACGGCTTTCTTATTGGTTGAGTTGTGTTTGATTCGGTGCATGATGATTAATCATTTAATATAGTCCATCAATGCTTGTTGTTGTTGTTATATACACTACTCAATGCACTTTAAGGAAGGATCCTTGTCGAAATAGAACACTTACCCTTCACACAAGCTATTGTGAACCAAACCTCAAGTAAGTCTTATAGTTTTAAAGAATTCATGCTTGTAATGAGATTATCCTATATATACCCTACTGCTAGGCATCTTTGTAGACATTGAAAAAATACTAGGAGAGGTTTGGTTACCATGGTGGATAGGCACATCTTATGCTCTATCAGATATCAGGATGTTTGAAACAGAAATGAAAAGTGACAATATGGGTCTCTTTTTTGGCCTTTGGCCTGCTCTTTGGCAAATAGAAATGGATCAAAATTCATAAGGTCATGGGCTTCATCATAGAAATTACACCATTGACGAGGAGAACACTATTTTGGCTGAGTAAAATGTCTTGTTCAAATCCTAAAGGTAGGAACTGTGGCAGGCTTAGGATCTACTATCAACATATTCTCAAAGATATCATTTGGTTGTCGATATCCTGCATCATTTGTAGCATGACAACCATGTCAATCTTGGGACCAAAATTGTCAAATGGTAAACCTGTTATCAACAAGAGGTGAAAATATTTGAAAAATATGTTCTACAAGTAGCTATGAGAGAGTCTTTCAGTCTATTATACAGTCTAGAAGCTTATTTCTTAGCCCTCAAAATAAACTTACTCTCCAAAGAACTCTAACTTATGGAATAATTTTCTTTATATATATCTTAAGACAACCTCTGCAAATAGTCTTACTCTTATGCACACGGGACCTTCCTAGATGGGGTCCTCGGCTTTGATGCTATGAACCTCAGTCCAATTCATGGCTCCCATGTTATGAAAATCCCCAATTTCATCTTCGGGTGTATGCCATTACAGGTCCCCGACACCACGAGTCTGATGGGTATGAGCCATTCTCTTATTGCATTTTGGACCATGTTCTTAACCTACAATCCGTAGGCATTCTCCTGTTCGGATACTCCCCATTTTCCAAATATCTCCATTACATGCCCCTCTATACCCAATCGATTTCTCTACCCCATTTCGGCATAGTGGCCTACACTGGCTAACTCTATGTACTAAGCAAAAAGGCAACATCAGCTAAGTGCTTAGACTAAGCCTAGGTAAGGCATGCATTTCTTTAATATAATACAAATGAAATCCTTGTGAGGACATTATTAGCCTCTACCTTGAAACATTGAGTCCAATTTTATTGATCACTTCAAAACAAATTTGGGTTTGCATAATAATTTGCATGAAATTTTATTTTTTCAAATTGATTTCAAGTAACATTTAGGCTTGTTAACTATACTATCATATACGTTTGTGGTTACATTTTATTGAATTACATTTAAAAATAGTGAAATTAATACTAAAAGTGTTGATGTTGTCACTTAACAAGCTTATACAGGCCATTGTTGGTGTGGACCTTCCAAACCTATTCAATACATATGAAAAAATATGCAATATGCTCAAACATATGCAGTTTCAAATGGAGATTCATAATCTAACAAAAAAAATAGATGAGCTTTTATTGGGAATGCACACTTATTACTGACTAACCTCACTCACAAAGAATGCCTCAATATATTAATATACTGCTCCATGTTGCTTGTTCAGCCAACAACATGGGCCACTATAGGCCTTTAGTCGACATTATATAAATAATCCATCACACAGTTATGAAATTAGAACTGCAGTGTCAGAAGTATTGTTTCTAATGCTTACCAACTGTTTTTAATGCTTACCAACTACAGACTAAGCTTCGTCTCTTTAGGAAAACAAAAGTATGAATTTATGCCATTAGATGTAGCCTTTCTGAATTACAAAAAATAACTACATTGAATCTTGGAATTAACATTATCTATAATTTAACAACCGATTCAACCACCCTCTCCTTGCCTCACTCCAGGCCTAAGGCAGGGACTAGTGGCCATGCAACCCATCTTGTTTGTATTAGAAACTTCTGCATTTAATTTTTTAACCAATTCCCACTACATAAAAAAATCCTTGGGTTAGCAATTTCCATTCATATTAGAATGGAATGTGACTTGATTCAAACAAATTTATTGATTTTGTCTTCTAGGTCAAAATATTGTACGAAATAGATAAGCACTCATGCTTGAGTTAGAGTATCTAATTCCTTTATACTATGACTAGTTGGATATCAGTGTTTCTTAAAAATTGGTGAGGGAAAAATATTTTCAAGCTCTTTGTGGTTGAGATCAATTATCAAATTAAAATTAAAATATTGATTTATGGATTCTTCCTTATCTTGTGTTATTCTTTCTACTTTATTATTAATTTAATCTCTCAGTTTATTAGTTTAATATTGCTTCTATCTCTATCAATTTTAATTAATGGTTTATTCTACACCATTAATTCCACGTACAATATTAGATATCAAGTTCAACATAACATTTGAACCTTATTTTAATCTTCTTTTGCATTTTCTATAGATTTATGATTATGTCAATATTTGAATCTAGAGAATCACAAATAGTTTCCAATGTTACTTTTGAAAGTATTACCTTGATTTATAATCTTTTCATCTTATAATTTTTATCTTATAACTATCAATTTTAGGGAAATATGAAAAATTTCCTTAGAAGAAGATGGGGATACAAATGACCTTTGCACCATGTCATTGTAATTATTGGAATTCCCTATGCGCTTAAATCACGAGGGTGAAATATTTATGATAGATCATAATATAGGTTTATATTGGTGAACACACTCCTAATTCATATGTTGAAAATTCTTATGCATCATCGTGGTTATGCTACATTTTTTTAGCAATTAAACATTCATCACATTTTTGACACTTCTTCAATTCATTTTTTAGTAGTTAACATAATTCACAGGAAATTTTATTTTTGTGTATTACCAAATGTAGAAAGAATGAATTATTATTTGTAATGGCACAAGAAATGCCTTAAATGGTGTCTTCATGCAAAATTTGTAACCCCTGGAAGTTTACATATCAGCCACCCTCCTTAGGGTTCATATTCTCTTTTTATGTCATCTCCTAGAGTTAGGATTTTGAGTATCTCATTTGTTTTCTATTAGGGATTCACCCATCATGTTAATAAAGGTACAATTCATGTCTTCTAATGTCTTCTTGTGAATGATTGTAGCTAATACATCTCTATTAATAAATAAGATGTCAGCATTCTAACTAGGTTATATTGCTTTGTATTTTACAATTTTTTATTATTTCATACATTAATAATAATAAAAAAATGGTTGTATTAATTTTATCTTTCAAATATACCTTTGTTTTTTTTATTTATATCTGAAGATTCATTCTTTTCTCTATATTAGCTAGATTAGAGTTGTTATAGAAATCTACCCTTTATTATTTCTCCTTACATGTTGTTGATTATGTTAGGGAATATTGTGTTGGGTATCAAAGTAACTAATATTGGGGAAGACAACTAAGATTGGCCAAAGTGACATCCCATTATAGAAGGAAAAGGGATGGTGGAGTAGGAAATCCTATCAATTTTTTTTTTTTAAGAATCCCTGAAATGGTAGATGAATAAGATGATGGATAATAAATTAGATGATTATTAATATTAATTTATTATAAAAAATCCATTCATTTGATTAAAAAAATATTGATGATGATCCCTATAATAGGATTGAAATATCATTTAAAATATCATAAAAACTAATTTTCTCTCTTCACTAACAATAACTACCAGTAGTCATAGAGACACCTTGAACAAGTGGTCATTTTAGAAGTGTGGCACTCTTCAAGGAACATGTTAACTTTCATATTTTTTTATTTGAATATTAAATATATGCATGTTCTTTATAAATGGTTAAATAAATCATAGGGTTATTATTATATGCAAAATCTTCATGGTAGTGGAAAATTACCTTCACACTCCTTGGGTACCTTCCCCATGTCAAATATTGCAAATATAGTTACTATGAGGGACATGATGAAGATGATTCTACAGAATTTCAAATAGAACCTACTTGTGTAGATTTTGTTGATGCCCTCAAGGATGAATTCGACTAATTCATAATATTGACAATTTTTTCGTAGGAGAGAGGCTAGATGTTATTAAATTACATCGAAACACTCCAATTATTGCACATTATGCAACATTTAGTTCCAAAGTATCATATTGGCCCACAAGGGTGCATTCAAATAAATATAGAGTTCTTTCACATATCCTCACTAGGATCCTCTTATCAACATGTTACCAAAATCAAGGACAAATTTAAGTATAAGAATAAGTGGGAGGTTTCATTTACAAATCCACCCCAACTAAATCATAGTAAAAGAATTCCTAAATCACAAAATAGAAGGTAGTGAAAATCTAACCAACATCAAGACAACCACTCCAAGCCATCGTGAAACAAAGCTAATGGGAATTCCAAAGAATGAAAAAGAAAAGTGATGTGAGATCCATAAAATATCATTGAAAAACATAAATGATTTTTTCTCTACATGGTTATCATCACTTGACCTAAAATCGTTGGAATGAAACTTTGAATTGAATTATAACTTCTATAACTAAGATAAGTGAAATCAAATCATGTAATGTGTGTGAGCTTTCTCTTCTTTCATAATATAACATGTTCTTATCTACATGTTAAATTGGAGCCTTCAATACTTTCACCCTGTTTCCTCCTTCATTTGACTGGGTGACAATGGAAGGAAATGAAGTGAATGGAGGTGGTGGAACCGGGGTACAAAAAAAGAAAAGAAAAAAAATGACAAGGATTAATTTCAAATTAATTTAATATTTATTGAACGATATGCTCAAAATAAATTGGATGTTGTACATGGAACGTTGATGGTATATGCTCGTGGATTTTGCTCAATGAAGACATGTCTACATAAACAACTAGAATGAAGAAAATAAATACATGATTAATATATATGATTATTAAAAAATATTGGTGCCTATCAGTCTAAAATATATGTTTATTTTGTTAAGGAAAACTCTAAGCAAGTTGGTAGTGTTAGTCGATATGGAGGAGAATCAAGTATTCAATAGACCAAAATTTCTTTGAGTGATGTGTGTCACTGTCTCAGATTTTTTGTTTTGAGTGATGTGCTTAATGGTCTTAGATTTTTTAACAATGTGTAGTATTCTACATCGAGTAAGCTCTCTTCACAAAATGTAAATTTGATAGAAATTTCCAGTGTGCAATGTAGAGAGGCAATATATGTTCATCATTTACTCGGTTACTAATCACTTATTGATTTCTCTAGTCAACCAAGCTTCCATATTGTGTTTGTTTTCAATGGAGAAATGGTTTTAGCTGATTAGGATGATGATTAATTCATAAAAGGTTTTAAATCATTTCTTGTTAGAAACCTAATCCACGGGATTAAGTTTGTGTTGGTGTGTGTTATGGTGATTAGTTGTTTGAGTCCAATAAACTTAGCAAACTGAATCAACAATTTACCTATTGTATTAATATGTACACTATGTACATCATTCTTTGACACCATTATTAATAATACAATTTAGTTGGATTCTAATGTTTGTGTCTAACGGTGGTATCAGAGCATTGGTTCAAAGAGTTTCATAGCAAAGGTTAATCTGTTGTGTCAAATAGAATGAGCCACTAGTTTTGTGTGGCATGAGCTAGAGATTATGATCTCTTGTTGGTAATAAATCTCTTGGTGTGTGAATGAATCATGAATGGTGTGACTAATTTGAAGGATGGATCATTGTTGTGATGGCCAAGAAGCAATTCATGATATTGGAGAAGTGATTAAATTTAATATACAAAGTTTCATCAATTTTTTTTGACATCCAACCAACAAATATTATAAATATTAAGAATGGGAAGCAAAGCAAGCCGTGTAAACATTCTAGATTAATTTGTTGTCTCACTCTAAGACTTTGAAGGTCATGGTCATTCGCTACCTCACTCTAAAAATTTGAAGCTCATAATTGAACCCAAAAGACTAAAATTTGTATGATTACAAATTTTCAAAAGCATTTGGCTAGGCATCCATCCAGGTCTAGAAGAGGAAAAATTCATGTTTTAAATTTTTGAGGTATGAAAGTTGTGAAATTACCACATAGTTTTATTCCAAACACAAACAAGAAATAACATGGCCATATTTTATACAAACAATGCAACAGAGAAAGGGGATCATTGGTTCATCACATTGCACAAGAAAATGACATCATGTTTTGATTCTGTTTTCATTTTAGTATCGCTAAGTTTAAATTATAAATCAAGATAAGAAAGGGATGGTGTGATTAGATAAGCTCATATAGTTATATTCCCTATATTAAGGTCATAAGTTCAAATCATTGTACTTGGAAATTTATTTTTTTATAAGAGGAAATTAATTTTGGAGGTTGTGATACTCACTACACTAGTTGGGAAGCTAGAAGAGCACATTTTTATTGCAGAAATTCCACTTTTATCTAAGCATGTAACTATTTTTTATCTGGTGAATTTCTTTTCTCATTTTACATTGTAAACAGGTGCATTTTTTGTTGAAGCCAACACCCTTTTCAAATTCGATGCCATGTTTTCTTTGATAAAAAACTAGAGCAAATGGATAAACTCAATGACTTGTTAGAGTTATTAAATAGTCTAATTTCCTCTATTGTCATAACGTAATCCAAATAAACACAAACATATTTTCTAACATTATAATTTTTTTGCAAAATGCACAAGAGGAGATCGAGTTTTTGCAACTAGAATCCCAACTCCAATGAGATGAAATTCAATAAAATGTTGTGATTTTGAACTTATTTTTGTTTAGAACAACTTCCTTTTTTATTTTGACTCCCATCAAAAATACATCTTAGGAGTAAATTTGGATGCAGCTAAAATGCTTGATGTGAAAAATGGAGTTGCCAAAGCATTTATTAGACCTTAGGAAGAAATTATGCATAACAAAAATAGAATTTGTATGCGATAAGAAAAATATGTTTCTTTTTATGTTCCTAAATTTTCAAAGCCCATGTAATTTCATAGCATTGGATTTCTTAATGATGTTGTACCATAAAAATTTATAATATGCCAAAATTGTGACATAATTGGACATGAGAAAGATCATTGTTATTTTCTTTTTCCTTGTGAAAATTGTGGAAAGAAGAATCATCATTCAAGCAGAGGTTTCAAGCTTAAGACTTTTGCAAGAGAGAAAATTAATTTTGGATGGATTGCTTCTTGCGATTGGTCTAAAGTACCTAAGACGTTTTATAGGTCATAGCAAATGCTACGTTCAAGAGTATTGACCAGTCTTGCAATGAAGTTTACTTCATCTTATCACCTTGTACATAACAAAGGGGAAATTGATGGAATTGATATGGTCGGCTACAAGTTCAAAGATTTTTCAAGTGAGATTGAGTCAGATATAATCAAATTTGTACTTATACAACCTAGATTCTGAGTTCAAAAATTATATTCAGAGTTGTATACAAATTTGTTTTGATTTATGCTCCATGAGCATGATTGCATTTTTTTTGCATGCTAAAACTTGTTGCAGGAATTGTTTTGATAATTCCAATGTTATTTTGTTTGAGGCATTTTTATGGTAGTTCCAGAGTTGGTGGTCATCCTTGAATCATCACTCGTTGAGAACTTTAAGTTCTCCCACATTTTGGTATAATTTGTGGTTTTCCCTTAAAAACCACCATAATTGGTTTTTGGTCATCCTTGAAGAGTCCTACCACATTTAGGTATCATTTGTATTTTTCTCTTCAAATCCACCATCCTTGGTGTTAGTGTCAGCCAATTTTTCCTTCCACCAATGACCAAATGTTCTCTTTCAGAATGTCCATTAGGGTTTAAGGTAAATTTTTGGTCATTTCACTATGTTTACCATTCAAAAACTTTGGTCATTGGTTAGTGTGTCTAGGGTTATTTCCACTTCTTCAATATTTCCAAGTCCAGTCACTGCCATCGCTCATTGAACAAATCATCATCATCACTTCGTTCATGCCACCATGGTCTTCATTCAGCTCAATGTCTCCATTAGGTCATTAGGATTTCACAATCACCAAAATCTCATTCCATGCATAAAAATCTGGCAAAGGAGGAGTGATAATAAGCAATTTTCTTTAATAAAATTGATATCAAACATAATTTTATGTTTTCATATGTAATAACTACTTCAAGGTTATAAGTTTCAAAGGTTGAAATGCAATGTCTCAAAAAAAATGTTGAATGTCTCAAAAAGGCCATAAAGTGACCAAGTTCCAAATATCAAAATTCAAAAAGTGTCAAGGGTCCAAATTTAGGTTTAAAAGGGTAAGATGAGTTGTCGTTTGACTCATTTTCACTTTCAAAATTTCAAGCATCTCTTCGTTATCACTGTGCCCAAAGAAAACTTTGTGAAAATTGAGTGTTTTGTTGTATTCTTTAGGAAATGTGACCCTTCTGAAGTGAAATGCGACACTTTTGATTGACATGTGACCCTTCTGAGTGAAATGAAACCTTTATGAGTGAAAATCACAACCCTTATGAGGAGAAGTGTGACCCTTCTCGTTTCAGTGCGACCCCTCTAGAGACACCTTAGGAGAATTTTGGAGGCCTTTCCATGGGTCATTTTCAAAAGTTCAAGATGATTTGGAAACTAGAGAGAGAAGGCTAGTTTACCATCCTTTTAGATTTTAATTTTGACTTCAGGAAGGCACCTAAAAATGGCCTCAAACATGGTGCAACCCTTTTAGTTTTGGTGCGGCCCTTCTGGTTTTGGCGCAACCCTTCTAGACACACCTTGAGAGGATGAGTTTTTGGAGGCCTTCCCATGGGTCATTTTCAAAAATTCAAGATGTTCTCGACACTAGAAAGATAAGTCTAGTTTACCGTTCTTTCAGATTTTAATTTTGACTTGAGGAAGGCAATTCAAAATGGCCTCAAACTTTGCGCTATGATTCTGCAATATTCTAAGATTTTAATTAAAATTTTCAGTGTGTAATTTTTCATATTTTTTGGTTTGACTTTTGTAAGAGTCAAAAGGTGAAATTTGATGAATTTAAATGGGTTAATATATGTGTAAATAGGTTTCTTATCCTTCATTTAATTCTTTGGATAAATATATTGTGATAGCTAGATAAAAGAGGAAATGGTTGAGTAGCCTCCCTAGTAGGTAGCAGTGATCAGATAGGTGCATGTATTTGACTTTATTTGCTAGCAATTTGACTTCCTAGGGAGGATTTCAACTTCAGAGCCTATATGAGGCATTTTGTAATCATTTTCAAGGGTTGGGTGTAGTGGAATTAAGCCTTCGATGCTAGTGTAGTTGAGAATTTGGCAAGAACTAATAAATAGAGTTTGCAGCTATTATAAAAGGGATTCATGTGGTATGTGTTTTAGCAGTGTTTTTCCTTCCGCAATCATAAGTTTGAAAGTATTGTATCTTTCATTTTCATTTCCATATTTCATGTGCATGTTTCCTAAGATAATAAACATAATTCATTCATGTAATGCTCTATTTTGGAGAAGCTTTCACATTATTGTTCATTTCCCATTTGATATAAATGAATTCATGAGACTCATGCTCGTTTAGAAACCTTACCTATCTCCCATATACACAATGACAACCCAAAAGTGCTAAAGTGTGTGCCTACCTTGCGCCATTACATCTCTGCAAATATGATTCTCAAAGGCTAGCCCTAGCTCCCTAGACCTAAGCCACCATCCAGCAAACAATCAAAATCAAATGAAACCGTGAGCCTAGCATATCTAGCCTAAAATCCGTTACATTCCAGTCATCTCTTGGCTATGATTTCATAGAGAGAGTCGTATCTGGTTTGGTAGGGCTAGCTACCAAAGTAAAAGCTTTTTCTATTGTTTCCTCCGTAGATTCTTCTCAACCTAGGACATTGTGGAGGATAACACTTGGTTTGTGGTCATCCTTGAAAACCATTTTTCAGAGACATTCAACTCTTGGCTGAGATGCATTTTTTAATTTTTACCTTTCATTCTTAGACTTTGATATATATCTTTAGATTAAGGGCAAATGTTAGACATCTAATCCTCATGATTAAGTTTGGGTTAGTGTGTGTTATGGCAAGTGGTTATCAAAATCCAAGAAACTTAGGAAAGTGAATCAAAAATTTAATTATTGTATTAATATGTACGATATATACATTATTATTTAACACCATTCTTAATAACACATTTGAGTTGGTTTCCAATTTGTATACCTAAGATGTATATAGTTTATTTATTAGCCAAGAAACAATATTGTGAAGGAAGGTTTTGTGTTGACTAGAGGAGTGGATTCATGCAATTTTTTTCGAACTCTTATTTCGATAAAAATCACGCTGATGTCTCATGTCCAACTGTACATTCGTCAAACCCTTCGAACCGGGAAGCCGAATCATCTAGATACCTACTTATGGTAAAATGAATCAACTAATGAGAGAAGTGGACTTCAACTTACCCAAATCAACTCATCCAAAGATTCGAAGATGTATAGTCGAAAGTATTGGACTAGGACCTGACGTGCAAGTTATGACGGAATGTGTTGCTCTCTTTTTTTTTCAGAGTAGAAAAAGCTTGATATATTTATATAAGATGTATATAAAAAACTACATAGTAGCATAACGCAGATCATCGGTAGGCAAGTTACAAAGTGAGTAAGATAGGGAGAATGTGTGTGATGTAGACTCTATAAATTGTGTGTCTGCTCACTTTGAGATGTCATCTGTAAGACCCTGTCAAAAGTACCAATGAATACATATCCAGTGTTGGTGATATTAAGAACAAAAACAGAGATGATATCCAACATTATGCTATGAATAGAAACAGAAGTTATGACAAAAAGAGAAGAAGAGTAGGAGAAAAGTCCTATATGTTTGTTGATATGCCATCAGATTGAATCTGTAGATGCCAAAAATCTGGTTCCTCTTTGAGCCCTTTCTTCGAGAGGTCGTCCGCTTTCTGGTTGAGTTCCCTGTAGATGTGGTTAATTTTTGTCCCTTTTAATGCATTCTATAAGAAGCGTATCCTTTCCAGCCAACCAGTGAGATGAACCTGTGTGATGTTGTTTTTTTGAGACAAAAAATTGACCAGCACTTTGGAATCGTCATATATCTTGACATCGTGAAGATCTAGAAAATGACACATACTCAGTAAGCCTCCGAGGGCCATTGCCTCAGCCGGCATGTTGGTCCCACGACCGCCATTCCAATGGACATGGAAAGCACAGTCAGGGCTAGTCATTAAAACAAATCCGCAACCACAATTACCTTTCTGTTCGTCCCCATCGAAAAAAGCCCTGGGCCAGGAAGTAAATTCCATAAGGGGAGGAGATCTTTGTTTGCCTGGTGATATACCGGAGGGAGGAGAGGTTCCGTTGATGAGGTCACAGATCTTGGTGTATAATATCGACATTGGGGTTTTCTTGGAATTGAATATGTATTCATTCCATCAAATCCACACACACCATAATACATTGATAAATATACAAGGACCTGGGGGCTTTTCCTTGCTGAAGGCGATGAAGGCGTCTCTGACAGACGCCGGTGGTACATAATGAATGCCGAATCTAGCGTTGAGGAACATCCAGAGCTGATGAGCAAACCGATAAAGAAAGAAGATGTGGAGATTGTCCTCCTCAGCAGAAAAACAGAAAGGACATATACCCGGAAAATGAGCCACGCAAATAGAATCATTTTTGTTTGACAGCTCGATTTCCAGAAAGAAACCAGAAAGACAAAAACGTGTTGTGTAGAACCTTCCGATAACAGTAGTCGATATATATCCTTTACGTTAATAGATCCTGTGTTGTCGGAAATCCGCCATGATAAGTAATTATGAGAAGAAGATCGGAAGAAGCCTCCATGTTGCAGCTTCGTTAATAAGGGATTCCATAAAGAAGCCATGTCCAGATGCATATGAAGGTCTGTAGGCTCGCACCAGACGGGGAAGGGGCCGTTCCAGGTCCGAATTAGACCGTTCCAATAAAAAATGCCCATCCTATGAAGATAGGATATTAAGGATCTAGGAAAAGATAGCTCCTGGTTTCCACATATCAAAGGGTCCCTTCCGATCAGAATTTTATCTCCTGTTTGAAAACGCCAAACCAAGTGCCTCCACATAATGCCCTCTATTTTCCTCAGACTCAGCCAAATAGGTGATCCGTGAGCCGATCCAATGCTGCCCCTCTTGTACCAATATGTTAAATCTTTACCTCCTAGGTATTTCTTTTGGATGATTGATCCCCAGATACCATCATCATTGATGCCTCTCCATAAGGATTTACAGAGTAGTGCCTTGTTGAATGTCCACAGATCTAAAAGGCCCAATCCACCGAGGGATTTTGGAGATGATATGTGGGAGAGCTTTGAGAGATGGTACGTCTTTTTTCCAAGATGACCACCCCAGATAAAAGAAGTCGTGAGTCTGTTCATCGCTTGAATGATGCAAGCAGGTAGGTAGAAGAGGTGAGCCCAATAGACCGCCATTTGGTTAAGAACAGATTGCGCCAGAATAGTACGACCTGCCAATGAAAGACATCGATGTTCCCATGATGATATTTTCTTGTAATAACGTTCAGGGATCCATAATCAGTTCGCCGAGGAGTGACAGTGAGATTTCAACAAGTAGCCAAGATATTTGATGCCCATACTGATAGGTTGCATCTCGAAACCAAAGAGTTCCGCCAACGAATCCATATCATCTTGTTCAAGGTCACTGTGGTAAATGACCGATTTCGGTCCATTGATGTGTAAGACTGAGGCCCTTTGGAAGTTGGTCAAGATCTCATAATAGCATCTCCAAGGATTCCTGCAAAACATACCAAAAAGGATTATATCATCCACAAAAAGATTGTGGGAGATAGAGAGATTCCGTCCAATCTTCAAAGGAGAGCACCGGTTTTCGTCCACCGCCATGTTGATGTGGAGACTAAGAGAATTCATAGCTAGAATAAACAGCAGGGGGATAAAGAAACATAGCCCATGTATCAGATTGGCCCATGTATAAGAAACATAGCAGTTATGATCTAAAGGCATTGATGCTAATGTTTTTTAAACGTATGTGGATTGTATATTTTGGGGATATTTTGGAATCAAAAGGTGGGTAGGATTAAGCGTTTGACCTTCTTCTAATAACCATATTCCAAAATATTATGGCAATCTACCATAAGCATAAACATTCCCATTAATATACAATCGAATTCGAAAATTCTTGAAATTTGCAATAGCCATAAAGATGCTCGCTAATGTTACATTGTGAATGCCACAATTTTACTTATGGAAAAAGCATGTAAAGCCTTAGTTTTGCTTGTTTCAGTTGCTGGACGAGTGTGGTTCGAAACACAAACTAGCTGCAGACATAGAATTCTTATAGGTGTTTTTTTTAACGCACATGAGAGACATGATGCGGGTTCATGGATTCAAGACCTTGCTTAATGATTTAAATAATTAAAGAGGTTTCATGGTATACGTAGGATGGAACATATGGTGTATATCTTGTTGGTGCTGGAACATACCGTGTATATCTTGTTGCTGCTCGTGGGGCAGGATTAAAATTAACTGTTACAAGTGAAGTTATTGAAGAATCTGGCTGGTCACTTGTACGTGATGCACCACAATAAAGTTTACAAGGACTTAAGATGCTTGAGTAAAGCGACTCAAGGTACTACTTCTCAAAGGATCTTCTCTGATTGCTTTCAGCTATGAAAAGATAATAGAGGGACAATTTGAATCCAGATATGTATTGTTTATCCAACCATGTTTCAATGTAATTTCTATTACATAAGTATTAACCTCTCTAATCTCACTGCAATATAAATTTTATAACGACTTGGTAAGAATATTGAAAGTATAATCATGAATATCAGTTTTTCTTGGAAATAAACGTTAGAACAAAAATTGCAACGAATTGAAATTCTGAAGTGTCTTCCAGAGATTTAACGCAACCATTTTCCACTAACTACAGACTGACACTAATGTAGAACACATTATTTGTGGAGGTTCAATGGTATTAAGAGTTTACGTGGAAAAGACCTCATTAATGGTCATCATCAAGTAATTGTGATTTTTTTTTTATATAGTTTCAGTTATGGAATGTTTGTATTAGGAAAATCTATCTGAAAAGATCTATAAGCTCCTGGAGTGTCCAAAGAATTAAACCTTTCATGTGTCGACAACAGTCTTAATAACAAAATGACGGAGACTGAACTATCCTCGTTGGAGCATCCAATTAGTTGGAACGACGGGGACTGAACTAACCTCGTTGGAGCATCCAATTAGTTCTGTGGTGGACGGTTATGGATTCGAAGCATGCAAACTTGTCTTCGGTCAACTGGCCGCTACGAAGTAGTATGAACTGAGAGCAGAGTTAATTTGCAGAGTCGACGTAATATTTGTGTAGAAATGTTGCTCCTCGGTCATGCTTACCGACGTCATCAGATTTCGATCGACTTTGTCCAAATGTCTGAGCCAACTAAGTGCGCCGGTGTAGTCGGCCATATCAGCCCTAATCTACCCCATTCATATCAACCCTGATCTTTTGATGGTTACAAGTTGAAATCACTTGAACAACTGTATGTGGTTGATTATTAGAAACAAAAAGTATCATAAGGCATGTTGTTCTTATGAGAGGACATTCAAGGAAAAAAATTAATTGTTGTAATTTAGATTCATTCTCTTAGTTGATTGGATTAACTAGGATGAAATCTAGTCAAAAAGACTTGAACCAATTATGATTTAAGCTGTTCGGCCGGCTAGAAAAGTTGAATACACTGACCCATCCAACTGTCGTTGACTGCTAGTAGACATCTGATTCGTGGAACCAATAGAGTAAGATATGTATATTTTTTTAAAGAAATTTTATTAGGTTTAGAGTTTATCTTTATAAATAAAATATTATCATATGTAACGGAGTTTGGTACAAGGAAAGATGTCAAGAGAATATTATACGTAATGGAGTCAAGAAGATGTCACATGGAAGATTTTTTCTATAATGAAGTTGATGACTAAGATTTTTAGTCGCATCAAAGTTTTGAGCTTTGTTTAAGGTAGGTGAACTTCCCTACCTTGTAATTTAAATGAATTTTCAGCTATGAGATTTAGTAAATAACAAGGAGCCACTACTGTGGCTGTAGTTTCTGTCAGGCTCTGCAGGAAATTTCTAGCAACAAGTCATATTTATAAATAATAAAGGAATTGGAAATGTAAATAGTGGAAAGACAATGAAAAAATGCAGCATAACTTTAAGAATATTTCTGCAAGTTAACAAAAAGAAGCAGTCGAAAGACAAAATGAAAAAATGCACCATAACTTTAAGAATATTTCTCAAAGTTAACATTATTGTTGATTGCATTTGTCAAATAAAATAACAATAGATTGTCTATTGAAATCTATATTTTACTAGTTAAACATGTTGCCCAATGTTGTATATTGCCTTTATAACATCACTTGGATTGTCATGAGTTATGAGTTATGTTGTATATTGCCTTTATAACATCACTTGGATTGTCATGAGTTATGCTTTAATTTGCAAATTACAAAGAAAACAAAATAACAAAAACTTGATGAGCGCATACCTTATCATTAACAGAGAGTTAATTGGTCCAAAGTTAGAGTGCTAGGGTTAACAATGTGCAATTTCCAACATTCATATTCATTGTGAATAAGTGAATTTTAACAATAAATCCACTTCTTCACTTCTTGAGAATGTATTGGTTCATCACTTCTTTGCCTATATATTCATATTCATTATTAATAAGTGAATTTTAACAATAAATTCACTTCTTCACTTCTTGAGAATGTATTGGTTGATCACTTCTTTACCTATATGATTTGATTAAGTGAATGAGGATTGAATTTGCATACTTTCAAGACAGAACGAGATTGCATAAACAATAAAATAACATTATAACCAAACACTCTAAAGATTGCACAAACATTATGTTGAAGGGAGAATACAATACATTAAAGGAAAAAGAAAAACTATGCACTACAAAAGGTCTTCTCTATCAAATACATGCGAAGGCTATATTTAAAAGTATGTTGGAAGGATCTACTAGCAATGTGATGAATAATATATCAAAATGTGCGTTGAATATACATGTGTTGAAAGGGTAATAAAAACAATACATTAAAGAGACATTGCATTGAGTCGAAAACCATACACAGGAAACAAATAAAAGGTTTGATAAATGATGCAAAGTTTTAT
>APFE030809659.1:0-21982 GCA_000404065.3 Pinus taeda
TTTTTTTCCTCCATCTCCCTCCTTGCACTTACCTCTCATGAATTCCAAATTATTCCCCCACCCACTACCCTAATTAGTGCCACCTAATTCTCATTCATGATCCTCCAGCCACTGCCACCTTACCTCTTTCACCTACCCCATTGCACCCTCCATCCCAATTCATACCTTAGGTGGTTGAGTCATTCACACACCCGTTTAATGCAATAAAAAAATAATATAACCTTTTAAAGGTGTAGGTGGATTCTTAAGCCCATTATTTTGAATCTCATTCTGATACCACATATGAGATCCCCTTCTATGGGTCTCAAGCTTGTAAAACAAAAAGAACTTAGCAAAATAAAACATTTTTGTTTATTTTAGTTGCATACTTAGTTTTTATTTTTCATTCACAACATACTTATCATTACTATGTTTCATAGCATAAATTTAAAAAAGACATTTTAAATGAGCACAACTTGATTCATAAGTAATTCATATAATTTAACAATAAAAATAACAAGAACATTTTTTTGTTATGGTGGCTCGGTTGAAGTCTTCCTTCTAGGACCACCTGATTGAATATGTGACCCTGCTAAATAGAAATTGCCTATCTCGATTCCTAGTGCAGAGAAAATCTGTAGGTTACCTTGCCCTTCTAGCCCATGGCTAGACTATGGCTAGACTAGAGTTGTAGTGTCTTCTAACTTTCAGAGACAACACCCTCTCGATGCCCTACTCAAAATCCACTTCCCCATCCCAAACTCCCTTTTGCCTTCCATCAAACCTCCTTTCTCCCACTTTTCCATGACAAAATGATTTCCCATCTGAAAACTTCAAAAAACCAAATTTTTCGTCCCCAAACTCCCTCCTTGCATTGATCTCTAATTAAGTCCAAATTCTTACCCTACCCACCTCCCCAATTAGTGTCACCTAATTCTCATTCATGACCCTCTAGCCACTGCCACCTTACCTCTTGAACCTAACCGATTGCACCCAACGCCCTTAATTAATACATTAGGTGGTCAAGTCATTCACCCACATCTTTAATGAAATACAGAATAATAAAAATAATATAACCTTTTAAGGGTGCAGGTGGATTTTTAGGCCCAATATTTTTATGCTTCCTCTGATACCACATATGAGATCACCTTCTATGGATCTCGAGCTTGTAAGAAAAAACTTAGCAAAAAAAACATTTTTTTTTATTTCGGTTGCATACTTAGTTTTTGTTTTTCATTCACAACATACATATCATTACTATGTTTATTAGCATACATTCAAAAACACATTTTAAATAAGCACACTCTGATTCATGAGTAATTCATATAATTTGACAATAAAAAATAACAAAAAAAAATGTGGTTATTGTGGCTCGATTATAGTGTTCTTCCTAGGAACACCTCACTGAATATGCCACCCTGGCAACTAGAAACTTCCTATCTGGCTTTCTAGTGCACAAAAAATCTGTGGAAACTCCATAAGTTCCCTTTCCTTCTTAACCCATGTCCATACTATAGTCGTAGTGTATTCGATTTCTTAAAGACAACACCTTCCTGATGCCCCACTCAAAATCCCCTTCCCTATTCAAAACTCCCTTTTTCCTTCCATCGACCCTCCTTTCCCCCACTTTTCCATGAAAATATGATATCCCATTTGAAACTTTAAAAAACAAAAGTTTTCATCCTGCAGCTCCCTCCTTGCACTTATCTTCTGTAAAGTCCAAAGTCTTCCCCTCTTAAATTAATGCCAGATAATTCTCATTCATGACCCTCTAGCCACCACCAGCTTACCTTGGAGATTGGTGAATTCTACATCCACAAAATATATGTACTAGGCAAATCCACCCAAAGGGATCACTCCTTGTCGACTCAACCACAGAGCCTAACCCCAAGAGTGATGAGATAATTGAACCCGTAACCTCTCAATTAAAAATGTGCTTTAACGACGAGAACTTGACCAATTGAGCTAACCCTTAAAGCTATTAATCAATTATTAGTTACACTAGAAGGTTAATCATTTAACTAACTACTAATCAAGCTTAATTATTATAATAAGTTTAAACATTTATCAATATTAAGGTTAATAATAAAAAAACCATTCATCAATCATCTAGCATATTAAGCAATAGAATACTATTGTATTCATGCATGGTCTAAGTATGTAGCTAGCATACACATACCTCATGTGTATACTAATAACACTAATGTATACTAATAACACTAATAAGAATCTATCACATCAAGACATCTCACAACAGGTAGGCTAACAATTTGGCATAGCATAATATGATAAGTGAGTAAGCATTACACTCCATCATCATTAGAATTCTTCTATTTGAAATATATTATGAACCCATCACCAATCGTTGGCATCAAATTAATTTGTGCTTTACTCAATGCCATTTACAATTTTTCCTACACACACTACAATACACCTGCTAATTTATTGGACCCCTTATATTCTCTCACAATTAACTCAAAACATTATTTCGTCCCCATGCTAACAAGGAATTAACTATAAACTTCATGTTTTCTCATTAATATCATTAAACAAATATTACATTTCCTTCATCTCTTCATAAACCTACACTTATACTTTTGTGCTTATCTACCTCAACCAATAAACAACAACCCACCAATAACACCATTCTTATATCAGTATCTATGTGTTGAATGTACACCCAATATTATGCAAGATAAAAAAACTCCAAACTACACATTTAACAAAAATCGACAACCTTACTTTACATTAAATGGGACATGTATGACATAAAACTACAAATTAATCTCTACCATATTCATTAAAAGTAATGAAATTAGATATAATACTCAAAAGATGAGAACAACTCAATGTTAAAGTACCACATTCCCCAAAAAATTTGAGATGACTTAGGAAAATCCGACAAGATTTTGATGTGAATCAATTATAAAGCTAAAGATTTGAAAGACTCCAATAAGACTACAATAAATTAAACTAGTTTATTGATAGTTGTAAAACCTTATAGGCCTGCCACTAGAATCCCAGTAATTCAAATAGCACATAGTACCAATGTGCTTAATTTATGATCTTTAAAAACAAATTCCTCCAAATTATTTTCATTAATATGATATAATTGTGAAGTATAAGAAAATCCTAGATGCTAGCCCTGAGGGTTAGTTCAATTGGTCGAGTTCTCGTCACTAACGGGAGGTCATGGGGTCAATTATCCTCGACACCCTCAGGGTTAGGCTATGATAATAAGTTGGCTGGAAGTGATCCCAGTGGGTGGATCTATCCAAATATTTCCTTGGAAAAAAATAAGCAATCCTAGATGCCACCTAAATTAACATTAGATATCTTTTTGTTTGAGAATTCATAAATTACTACAATATATTTCCTTCTCTTTCTCTTTAGCAATTCCATGTAATGTATTATTTGAGGAAGGAAAAACAATTTTGAATGAAAATGACACAATGGTGGAAAATGTGATTTGCATAAAATTTACATCACTACATCATTGTTAGAGATTTACGGAATAACACTGTGTAATATATGTAATAGGACAGATCACATATTCCAGAAATATCTAACAATATGAATAATTGTGGAAGTCTCCAATCATCACTACACCATTTCCCAACACCCTCTTTTTCAATGCATGCCCTTTTTGACATTGTATTACTCATAGAATGGGAGTCACACGAAATTATTCTATAATGTCTTGTGGTCATACATTCTTAAGAAACAAATTTTAAAGTCAAGTTTTCATGATTGTTTCTTTGAACACATGTTTTTTGTGATTGATTAGAATTGTTATGTTTGGTTGTTACATCTATTAACACTCAAGAGTTTTTCTCGGATGTGAAGAAAATTGTTAAGGTAAGCTTTTCAACCAAACTTTTAGGTTAGAGGCTAGCCCCTCCAACCCAGAGAGGGCTCTCTCTTACATCTCTATTACCTAGTGCCACTTCAGTAACTAACTATGTACTTGAAATAATGGCTAGATCTTTAGTCAAGGGGTGTTGAAAAAGGGTTTGGTTGGGCATGAGAGAGACAGTCCATTGGGAAATGGAGTCAACAATCTATGGTTTGTTGCAATCGCGAAGACATTGGCTACATGATCAAATATTGACAAAGGCAAGATAGATGACACACCTTAGACATTTCAACTTATCATTGTGGATGGCAGTAGAAAATAGGAAAAATAATCCACTGCAGTAGGGCATGGAAACTGAACCCTAATGTATCTTTAGAAGAAAGGAGTGCGGGAATTTGAATTAATGAAACAGAGTATTAGACTATGAATTCCATGACATTTTCTTTCATTCAAACATTTGAAGATAAACATTCAAATGGAATAATAGAGAAGGGAATAACCATCACATGAATATTTGTGTTAATAATCATAAATCTTATAATATTGGCAACTGTAAAATGCATATAGATTTGAAAAAACACACAGACAATAGCTATCTTTTTATCAAAATCCAACCCCTGGACCCTCCTTTTCATGTATTATATAGAATAATATATCAAGCTGAGATCCACAATGTTTGGGAAATTAAAATTACAAAATATGTTAAAATATCAAACAAATATCAAGATCCAAAAAAATGGATCTAAAAACCTCCTCATCCATCTTTATTTTGTTGTTAAGTCGAATTGATGAGGTAGTTGGGTAAAAAATGAGAGGTTTTTGTAAATTGGTCCATTCTTGTAAAAAAAACCTCTTTTGGTTTTCAAGAATTCATTTCCAACTGTGCGGAAACTAATTTAACGTTGTTTTAAAATGGCTTTCACCTAATACTTCAAAAGTAACTAAAACCAAGTGAGAATAGAGTTGGCTTTTTTCAAAGGATTTTTTAACTTTTGGAAATGTAAAAAATAGTACTAATAACATCAATACTTTCTAGATGTGTATTGAATATTGCATCATAATGGTATTATAAGTGTATCAAAATATAAAAATTCTGCATCTTATTGGCATCATCCTTGTTTCAAAATACATAAATTTTGCATCATGTTAAATTATTTTTTGTTCATTAATAAAATTGATAGTAAATGGATCGATAAAGAGAAAACAGTAGAAAGGATCAACAAGGCCAAGACTTGTGTTCAACTTGATGAATAAGGGGCTTCAAAGACTAGTTAGGTCTATAAACATCTTCTCTATTGAATTCATCATGGTGCTTTTAGATTTCAATGGCTTGAAGGATTGATCCAAGGGATCTGTCAGGCCAGGTAGTAACTCCTCAACACAAATCAATTCATATTATTCCTTCAAGTTAGTCTTTATTATATACATGAGGGAGACTGTTCACTTCATCTCTCGATGATTGTTCATATCTCTTATTATTTATTTACATTGATTTTATTTATTCACCCAATCCTTATTAGGTGTCAACATTCCCCCCCTTAATCTAAAGGGATGTTGGTGAGTCTAAGCATCATTCTGAATCGTTCAAGATTTTCTCTTCCAAGTTCTTTGGTGAAGATGTCGCAATTTGCTCATTAGTGGAACAATGATGAATATGGATTGTTTTGGCCTCAACATGATGTCGAATAAGATGATATTTGGTATTGATGTGCTTCGTTCGATCATGGAACTTTGGGTTCTTGGCCAACTTTATTGCAGAGGTATTGTCAATCATGAGTGAAGTTGATTATACTTGTTTTACCTGTAAATCTTCAAGAATTTTCTTGAGCCACATAATTTCTTTTGATGCTTTAGTTGATGCCACGTATTCTGCTTCTATTGTGGAATCTACTGGAACTGATTGTTTGCGTGATATCTAGGAGATAGCTCTTGATCCAAGACTCATAGCATATCCTAAAGTAGGCACCCCACTTTCTTTGTCTCCATTGAAGTCTGAATCAGAGTATCCAATCAAACTAAAGTCGTCCACCTGTGTATACTTGATTCCAAAGTCTTGAGTTCCCTTCAAGTACCTGAGAACTCTTTTTGCAGTAGACCAGTGTCCCTCACAAGGATTTTGCATAAACATGGAGAGGATTCCAACAACAAATGAAATGTCTGGTCTGGTAGTAGTTAGGTAGTTGAAACTTCTTACAAGTTGTTTATACTTTGGTGCATCCTCAAATTTTTTTTCCTTCAACAGGTGTGAGCTTTAAGTTTTGTTCCATTGGAGTAGTAAGAGTATTGAATCCTGTCATGCCAAACCCGTTCAACAGATCTCCAATGTATTTCTTTTGAGAAATAAATATGGACTTTGGATGTTGGGTTACTTCAATACCAAGATAGTAATGAACACAGCCCAAATTAGGCATTTCAAAACTTTTCCCCAATTTCTTCTTTATGGATGCAATGTAGCTTTCATTGTTCCTTGTCATCAAAAGATCATCTACATATACCACAAGATATACAACTGTTTTGCCAACTTTCTTGACAAATAAAGTTGCATCATCAAGATCATAATGTTTGAAATTGAGTTTCATAATATGCTTAGTTAGTTTTTCATACCAGGCTCGCAGTGCTTGTTTGAGGCCAGACAAGGATTTTACAAGTTTGCATACTTTATGTTCATGTCCTTTCACAACAAATCCTTCATGCTGGAACATAAAAACATTATCTTTTAGATCTCCATTCAAGAAAGCAGTTTTTACATCCATTTGATGGACCTTCCAACTGTTCTGAGCTGCTAGGGCAAACAGTGTTCGGATGGTAGCCCATTTTGCTATGGGCGAAAAAGTCTCCTCATAATCGACCCCTTCCTTCTATGCAAAACCTTTTGCTACAAGCCTAGCTTTGTGCTTGTCAAGTGAGCCATCAACTTTATACTTGTTCTTGTAGACCCACTTGCAACCAATTGGTTTGGTTCCTAATGGAGGATAAACCAACTTCCAAGTGCCATTATTTATGAGGGCATCATATTCCCTTTGCATCGCTTCTTTCCATTCATCATGAGAAGCAGCTTCTTTGAAGGAAGTTGGTCCAAAATATGTAGACAAGTTCAATACACAATCATAAGAAACATCCATATCAATAGGTGAATTAGAGTCATCTACATCAGCTCCATTTTGCCGGTTTGAATTTCTAGTTCCTGTATTTCCAACATCATCAGGATGAACACTTTCGAGTGTCTTTGTCAGCCACTTTGGGGGACCTTTCTCAGATGGTCCAGGCTGCTCTGCTGATTGAGTTAGGACGGAATCAAGGTTGAGTCTCCCAATTCTATTAATCACATCACTTAAAGCATCATCTATTGTTGGAGTTTCATGTAGGGGAGAGTGTTCTTCAAAAGAAGATTCCACATGTTGATTTAGTATAGTAATCCCCCCTTCAAGATGTGGAATCTGATTATCAAATTCTTGAAATGATTTTTCTTTTTCGAATCTATCCAAGCGATCAAGTTGCCGCTCAACAACATTGTCAGTTTTGGATGATTTAAGAAACATTACATCTCTAGATACAACAAACTTTTTATTTACTTCATCATAGAGACGATATGCTTTAGAGGTGTCTGAATACCCCAGGAAGATACATTTACGACTTCTAGCACCAAGTTTGTTTCTATGTACCATTGGTATCAAGGCATAACAGGTGGAACCAAAGACCCTGAGATGCTTTACCGAAGGAACATGTCCACACCACATTTCATATGGAGTCTTGTTTCTAATAGCATTAGATGGACATCTATTCTTTATATATGCAACACATAGAACAACATTAGCCCAAAACATCATCTTTACATTTTTGAAGAAGAGCATGGATCGTACCATATTTAAGATTGTCCTATTCATTTTTTCAGATACACCATTCTGTTGGGGATTATAAGGCACAGTTGTTTGCTGTTTGATCCCATGTTGGCGAAGATAGTGTTCAAATTCATTTGATGTGTATTCTTTTCCATTATCAGTGTGAATAGACCCAATATGAGATTGTGCATCATTTTCAATCCATTTATGAAAGTTATTGAATGTTTTAAAAGCATTAGATTTGTTCTTCAATAAATAAACCCAACACATTCTGGTGTAGTCATCAATAAATGTCATCATATATTTATTTCCATTTGCAGAAGGAACATGCATTGGACCACATAAATCTAAATGAATGAGTTCAATTTTTCTATGTGCTCTTGAACGTGAATCATGAAAACATTGTTTGCTATGCTTTCCTAGAATGCAAGCATCACATTGCTTAAGTTTCCTAGGAATTGTAGGCAAACCAACAACACCATTTTTCTTCAACAAGCGAAGGCTATCATAGTTCAAATGTCCAAATCTAGCATGCCATAATAAACTTGATGGAAGTGTACCTTCTTCATAATGAGAATTGTATGAGAAATGTTGTGCACGAGCAGAGGTTCCTTGCAGCTTTAGAAGCCTTTCTTCTTCTATTCCCCTCATGACAAGTGAGTGGTCAGATTCTTTTGTTACCTCAAGATTGCCATCAAACATATGAATGGAGTGACCTTGCTGGCAGATGTGGACCAACGAAAACAAGTTTCTCTTGAGCTGTGGGAGATATAGAACATGATGTAAAAGAAAGTCTGAAGACCAAGAAGTATAAGCCTAATTGTGGCAAGCCCTGATGGCTTGATTTTTTATTGGTCTGCAAAGTATACTGCTCCATCAATATTGTCAGTAAATTCTTCAAAAAAATCTTTTCTATGAGTCATGTGGCAGGTTGCTCCTGAATCAAGCAAACAATCATTTTTCCAAGAAACAAGTGAAGCATTAAATAAATCTTCATTTACTCCAATATTACATTGTGCCACAACATAGTGACTAGATTCAAGTGCTTTACCTTTATCTGTATCATCAGTTTTACCTTTCTATTAGTTTCTTTGCTGCTTAATTTTGTCCCATGATAAATTGCATGTAGAGGCATCATGTGATCCATTTCTTTTGCAGCGTATGCAGTGTAAATCTGCCTTTTCTCCTTGAGAGTGTCTACCCCCCCGCCTCTAAAATATCTTCCTCTTCCTCTTCAACCTCCTCTTCCTCTTGAAGAATCTTTAGTAGGATGCTTTTCTTTATGAGCAAGGCACACAGCCTCTTAAGAAGATTCAGGGGTTGTCTTCTTTCCAAAAGCTTTCTCTCTTTCAGCAAATTTTTTCACAAGAGAGTCAAAGGTAATGTCTTTAAGATTTCCATTTGCTTGCAATGACTCAAGATAATAGGAGTAAGTAGGATAAAATGCCTTGAGAAAAGCGATAAGAGGAATATCCAAATCAATTTTAGTGGCTTGGATATCATGCATTATAGAATTTACTTCAGATGTAAGAGCAAGAGGATCATTATTTTGCAATTCAAGAGTGAAGAGTTTAATCATGAGTTGAACAACTTCAAGTGCAGAATGTGAGTCATAGAGTTCTTTCAGCTTTTGTAAGGCTTCGAAAGTAGTTTAAAATGGCATAATATGGTGACTCACCTCTTCAATTACAGATGTTGCGATTAATGCATAGGCTTTGTTGTTCTTGTTTTCTTTAATGGCAAGCTCTTTGTCTGATGTAGGTTGTTCTCGTTGTTTGTCTCCGTCTCCAATGCACACTCCTTTCCCCAACTCATTGAAAATGAGGGTGTGTTTTATCATCTGGGACCACTCAGGATAGTTCTCTTTGCCAGTGAGAACTATTCCCACAATGGATACGATTGAATGCATACTGTAACAAAAGTTTCTGCTGCAAAACTTTTACTCTTAATGGGAAAAAATATTATTCTGATATGACTGGACAGCAAATTCAACTCGAAAGCAAATTTCAATACCCAAGACTGTAAATACACAAGTATGTACAGCTCATCCAAAACTTCATGCTACAGTGCTTTGACCCACGACCTAGTTTTTTTTTTTTTTTTTGAACTCTATTCAACACATGGCATTCAACATATTTTATATGCCAAAAACCTCAACGCATACACATTTTATATGCCAAAAACTTCAACTATAGGACCAGCGTTGCAATATCATAGGAATTGGCATTCAATACATTTTATATGCCAAAAATTTCAACTGTGGGACTAGCGTTACAATATCATAGGAATTGGCATTCAATACATTTTATATGCCAAAAATTTTAACACATACACAAAGGCAGTGTAAATATCATGTAATAATGAAATGGTACCAACGTTACCAACGTATATGCATTTCCATGCCTTTAATATTATTCTTGTTTGTTAACCAGTTCTTGTTCATTAACCCGTTCTCTCTTAAATCACTGCTCCTCCGCATATATTTTCATAAGAATATATTAGCATCCAGTAGCATGCTTACCAGGATTGCGCACACTGCCTTGTCTGCTGGTAGTTACTCAGACCATCAATGCAGCAACATTTCATTGCTCCTCCGCATAGCTACTTGGACCGTCAACGCAGCAGCGTTTCACTGCTTCTCCGCATAGCTACTCGGACCATCAACGCAACAACGTTTCACTGCTCCTCCGCATAGCTACTCGAACCATCAACGCAGCAATTCAGAAGGGTTTTCAGATCTGAGGCAGGGTAGAAGTGGCGCAGAATTAAAAATGGCAAACAGAGGGCAAAATGGCGCAGAATCAATTATGGTAGATAGACTCCACAAAGGGACAGACTGCAAGATAATTGCATAAGGGAGTTACAACTAATTTCGGGAGCTGGCTCTGATACCATGTCAGGACAGGCAGTAACTCCTCAACACAAATCAATTCATATTATTCCTTCAGGTTGGTCTTTATTATATACATGAGGGAGACTGTTCACTTCATCTCCCGGTGACTGTTCATATCTCTTATTATTTATTTACATTGATTTTATTTATTCACCCAATCTTGATGACTAGGTGTCAACAAGATCAATTTAGTGCTAAAATTCAAAATGTGAAACATAGCTCGAAACCTGAATGGTTGGATATATCTCGATGATCTAAATCCAACGCAACTTGTTTCACTCAAAACTAATATCGTGTTTTGATCAATTTTCCAAATAACTAAAATTTTAAAAGTTGAAGTTTTCAATAGGTGACTATGTTTATGAGGACCTATGGTTGGATGAAATTTGTCTAGTTCTTATTGGCTCATGTATGGTGGTTTTTTATTGGTTCATTGGTTGTTGTGTTGGACTAATGAGGGAGAGTCGCATGGGCCAATCAGGGGTTGACATGTGGCCTCCTCTTATTTGGAAAAAATGTTTTATTGAGATAGCAGGCCTCCATGGGATTCGAACAACAGGCCTCTGGAGTCGCAACATAGTGCTCCACCACCGTGCCACAAGTAGTTCCTAATAACTATGGAAGATGGGTGTTATTTAAAGTTTAATGGTAGCGCATATGGGGGAGGGGGCCAGGCTAAGCCCTAGCACCTGGCCACCCCAGCGCCCACAGGATCGTAGCCAAAGGAGCCAAGGGGCTAGGCCTTAGCCCGACCCATGGCCACAACACCCCACAAACAACATAGTTAAATCCCAATGCAAAGAACCGTGGCAATAAAGTTTAATGGGCTAGCCTCGAGGTCACATGACACCCCATAACGTCGGGCATGCAAAAAGGAGGAGGGGGCCAACCCCAAGGCACATGATAGACACAGGACCATAGGTGAATGGATATAAGGGGGCCAGCATCAGGTCACCGAGACCCAATGCGACGCTTTGATGTTCTTGTTTTCCCAGATGGCAAGCTCTTTGTCTGATGTAGGCTTTTCTGGGTCACTGTCTCCTTCTCCAACACACACTCCTTTCCACAGCTCATTGAAAATGAGGGTGTGTTCTACCATCCGAGACCAGTCAGGATAGTTCTCCTTGCCAGTGAGAACTATTCCTATCATAGAGATGATTGAATGCATTCTGTAAAAGGTTACTTCTGCTGATATAAAAAAACTTTTGCTGATATATTAATTCTTCTAATGGCGAAAAAAAATTTTGCTCTTAAAAAACTTCTGCTGCTTTAAAAAATGATTTTGATATGGAGAAAAATTCTGCTACATATATCACCATATATATATCTCTGCTTTAAATCACCATATATAATATATATCTCTGCTTTATATCACCATATATATCACCATATTCAAAATTCGGCTACATATAAAATTACATGAAAGTGTAGAAAATGATCATGGCGTTGAATCCATTATTGAGAGGACTCTCGACATGTCCATAAAGGTCGCCTAAATTCACGGATCTGTTCGGCGGCCCACTCTTTTTAATAAGGATGGATATATACACACTATGTATACTCTTTCAGGCATTCACAAGTACCTTCCCTATTCTGATAATAGAATTTATCCCCGTTTGAGTTACGTCGTATTAGGAATCCTCAGATTGTGCTCTTTTTCTCTCCGTCGACATTAATTCAGTTTTAGATCTTGACCAGCAAGCCGCCGGTTAAAATTAGGGTTACAATACTCGACTTCTTCAGTGGATTCATTACGTAATATGGGTACGAATCTCAACATAAGATCAGGGCTGAGAGCTTAGATATGCACAGGCCAGAAAACATGAGGCCTCCTTGCAGGGTTTGCCCTTCCCGAGTCCAAGACAAGCATTTTCTGGTTTTCACTTAGGACAAAGCAACGAAACCAGAAGCACAGGTGTTACACGCAATGTCAGACCAGACCTTCAGGCTTCAAAATAGAGCATTTTATGCGTTGAACGGGATTGCTTACCAGGTGAGACAGTGCCAGCAGAGGAGTGTACGCCTTACACACTTTTAGGCTTCAGGCAGGCAAGCGGGCAGGTGTTTTTTTCTTCCAGAAATTGGTATGCAGCTTCAGCACAGGCAGGCAGGCATTTTTCTCAGAAGCCTATCACTCAGCAGTGTAGGCAGCGTGCAGGCTAGGCGTTTCACTCAGCATCAGATGTGGGACAGAAGGCAGGCAGGAGTTACAAGGTTAAAAATAGAACCTGGGACCTGTGCTCTGATACCATGTCAGGCTAGGAGTAACTCCAAAAAAACTAATGCGTTTATTCGTTGAACCAGCTATCTAATATATACAAGAATGTGATTGTTCAGTTCATCTTCTCGATGACTGTTCACATTCAGTTCCCCAATCACTGAGGATTAGGTCTCAACAAAGAATACCATAGGGACGCGATTTTCTCCCATCAAAGCCTTCCAACGTCGTAGGAGACTGGCTCAAAGTCGGAGACCCGATCGCTTTCCAACAAGCGATAGACATGATGCAAGTTGACGCGCCCTCATCAATAACTGTATGATAGATCATTTTTGAATTGATGATGACTTGTATGAGAAAGGCGATCTGATGAGGCAACCTTGGGACATGGCTCTCGAGATCAAATGTGATCAAATCCGAATCTATCGAGTCGATGCCACCGATGGCCGATAGCAGGGACTTCCTGTGAGGGGGGAAGCTCTGGAGAACCTCTAAGGCGGACATAGCCGACGGAGCCTGCGCTAAGTCCTCAACTATGCTATAGTCATGGGCAACACGAGCATTTGGGTTGTAAGATGATCTCCTGAGTACTCCTTTGGGAGGGAGTCAGATGGTCGTCTCAGTACTTGGTCTCTCGATATGGAGCGCACCAGAGCTGGACGGAGGAGCGCTTGAGGGAACCTTGGGCTCCTTCCCGGAAAACGACGGATACTCCTTTGTTCGAGTCGTTACATAAACGGGAATGGATCCAGCCATGAAGACTTGGGAACCAAAGGGAGAAGAAGACGAAGATGGATCAGCCACCATTTGAGTCTGTTGAGAGGGGAAAGGTTCTTTAAGAACCGCAGGAATCCTAGGAGCGCCTTTCAACAAGTGACTAACTTCAGACCGCCTTGGGCAATCTTTGGTATAGTGACCCTCATCGCAGATGAGACAAGGATACTTGGGTTTATGCTTAGCTCCTTCCTTAGATGGAGGTTTGGATAAATTTTGTTTAGGTTGCTCGGACTTATTCTTTGCTTTCCCCTTTTTCTTTCCTTTCGAGACCTTATTCACCGTGGTGGACTGGACAGTGTTAACCTCGGAAGTACTTCCAGAATTTGAACTACCCTGAGAAGTGTTTTCATTAGAAGGATTCGATTTTTGCTTCCCAGGGTTCGAGGATGATTTTTTGGACGACGGATTCACAGAGCCAATAACTCCATCAACAGATGGCTTTGGTGGAGCCTTGGATGTACCGGGTCTTGGGGCATCAGGAAAATACTCATATAAAGTACTTGACTGAGAATAAACTAATTCAAGGTACTAAGCACGCACGATAGCTTGCTCTTCAGTTACGCAAGCTCCCATGGCAATGTCCCGTGCAATCTTAGGGACAAAGGAATTTGTGAACCAATCGGTGAGGAGTTGATCAGGAATCCAAAAATTGATCAACCGATGACGCCTTCTCCATTCATGTATATGATCAGAGATGTGCATCGCCGTGTCCTTTTTTAGAGACGTAAGGAGATGGGTCCCCATCTCATACCGAACGGGTAACTGAAAATGAGTGAGGAATGCCATTGCCAATGAATTGAAATCTTGAAAAGATGCACGGGTCAATTCAATGTACCATTTAGCAGGGAGCCGATGAGATTCCTTTGAAACAGGCGAAGCCGGACTGAATCATTAAGCCAAAAATTGGACAAACACCAAAGGTGATAAGTCATTACATGGGCTTGAGGATCCTCTCCAGCTTTGCTGTCAAATTTGGGACAATCGCCAGGTATCTTAGTTGGAACTGGTGGCCATTGTGGATTATGCAAAATAGGATCATTGGTTAACTTCGACACATCGGGCAGTTCCAACGTTGCTAAAAATGGTAGTTGTGGGTTGAAGGACATCTGCGGATATGAGGTAGTGCCAGAGTTCCATCCAGTTGCTGGTTGCCCCCATTGACTTTGTCCGGACGGACCAGGTCCAAAAGGACCTTGTCCATAGGAACTCTGTCCATAAGGGTTATATCCATAACTGGATGGTTGATTCTAGTTCTGCCCCCCAGCACCCCATTAGTTACCATACTGACTGGCAGGAGCAACATTGGGTTGTTGGTAATTTTGATAAGGGGTGGCCTACGCCTGTTGATAATTTTGATACGGGGCAAATTGATTTTTCCCCTGGGGTTGTTGGTATCCATACGGTTGTTGGGCTCCATATTGAGCCTGGGAACCAGGTTGCGTTTGATAAGAAGGTTGGGATTAGTACCCACCTTGCGGCTGGAGACCAGTTTGATTTTGGGGCTTGTAGTCGGGTTGAGCTTGAGAAGCAGGAACCATCTGCATGCACTGTTGAGCAGGCCCAGAGAGATATCCTTGCGAAGACTGAGGTTGGGCCATATGGCCGGAAGGTTGTCCTGGTTAGATCTGAGACGGACCTACTTGCCCAGAAGGTTGAACTTGCTGGGTGTTTGGTTGTCCTTGCGCAACCGAAGGTTGTCCTTACAGACTAGATGGCTGACTAGGCTGAGCAGTGGGCTGGCCTTGCTGCATGTAAGGCTGGCCACCTTGCCCAAAAGGGTAGCCTTGCTGGTTTCCGGGTTGTCCTTGCTGCGCGTAAGGTTGTCCCGGATTCCTGTAGGGTTGACCCGAAGGGTATCCCTGCTGGATTCTAGGTTTTCCTTGTTGAGCATAAGGTTGTCCCAGGTTTCCAGAAGGTTGCCCAAGATATGTAAAAGACGGACCACCAGAGGCCGAAGGTTGTCCCTGGGAGGGTTGTCCTTTCGAGCCTCCAGGTTGCCCCGGATAGTTTTGGCCATAATACTGCTGCCCATAATTAGGCTGCATGTAAGATGTCTGACCTTGCTATGATGGTCCTTGATACGGTTGCCCTTGATCCGGACGGAATTGGCCACCACCGTAACCAGTGGTACCCCAAGAAACATTCAACGGAATTGAAGACTCAACCGCGGGTTGAGCTGACTAGCCTCGAGGTCACATGACACCCCATAACGTCGGGCATGCAAAAAGGAGGAGGGGGCCAACCCCAAGGCACATGATAGACACAGGACCATAGGTGAATGGAGATAAGGGGGCCAGCATCAGGTCACCGAGACTCAATGCGACTAGGAGCGTGGCCTTACCAGAGGGGCTTAAACAATTAGCGGAGTTAGGCCCTGGAATCTCGACCCCTAATGCAGTCGCATGCGTCAACGTGACAAGTTTTTCGAAACTGGGGGCTTAATGGGTGGATTAAGGATCCTACAATTTCACCCATCGGGCGGGATTGTAGGAAAAAATTGTGTGCCAGTTTCGGGTTCGGGTTGCTCAAGTGGGATTTGGTTCGAATTATAGTATGACTACCCATATAATTTGGGAAAAACTTGTAATAGGCATAACTTGCTCAATTTTTGGCCAAATAAGGTGTAGAAAGAACCCAGATGGGGGTTTTGACAGTATTGAATCCCTTATCATGTTTTGTGTTATGTGTTTCTGATATGCCTATTTTATCTATGTTTTGCTATAAATTGTGGTTAATTTCATTTGTTTTATGTGTTTATTAAATTGATCCTCTACCCAAAACACATATAATTTTCACTTGCAAATTGTTAAAAATGTTCAAGCTTACATATTCAGATAATTTTGATATCGAAGCAACAAGTTATTGTGAAGGTTTGATTTGTTTGCAAGTTTTTTTCTAATGCTTACAAGGTTGAAGCTTAAAAGAGGAGAAGGAGAGCTTGTGGAGCCAAGATCTCAAATTTTTTTAACGAGAAAAAACACACCTCAAGCTTCAATAGTCATGGAACATGAAGAAGGTCCTTAAGGATGTTTGAAGACGAAAGAACTTTCAGAAAATTATTCTTTGAGATGTCTAAAATGGTAAAGGTTCTTTATGAAGAGAGAAATGCAAGTTTCTATGGAGAGAGCTCAAAACCTCCAAAAGGAGATGGAGGAAAAGCGGACATGCCTCAAAAAGGGAATGGAGGGAATGGTGACAAACCAACACCTTCACCTCCATCATCCTCATCCTCATCTTCATCCTCATATTCTTCTACTTATTCTACCCTTTCACAAAAACAAACACCTCCAAATTCTCCAAAAGGACATGGTAAAACTCCTTTGCTAAAGCTCGATATTAAGTTTCAATTGTCTATGTACAATGGAGAGGTAGATGCTGAGAAATTAGATAATTGGATTCATCATATTGAAGTGCATTGCAGAATACAAAGAATCAAGGATGACGAGACCAAAATTCAGCTTGCTTCTCTTAGATTGGAAGGTGCAACACTTATTTGATGGGAAGCCAAAACTCAAGAGGACATGAAGAAACATGGTAAGGTTTTATCCTATTGGAATGATTTTGTTGTTGCAATAAGAAGGAAATTTTATCCATTAACATACATGAAAAAAGCTATTATGGATTGACAAAACTTCAAGCAAGCTAAGGGGAAAAATGTGCAATCTTATACTCAAGAATTTAGGAAAAGAGCTTTTATTTGGGTATATATTTGTCCTCTCAGGATACTTTGCCCAAATACATTGGAGGATTACATAGTTACTTGAGATATACCATTCTCACGTTTAACCCTACAAAACTAGATGAAGTTTGTGTACAGGAAACTCATTTAGAGGCAAGAGGGAAAAATGTTTTTGAAGAAACTAGTGAGAAGTCATTCAAGTATGGAGAAAAAGGAAAAGGGAAATTTAAAGGAAAATATAAAAATAATGCCACAATTAATAAAGAAGAAAAGATCACATGTAAACAATGTTCTAAAGAAGACCATGATGAAGACCACTATTGGAAACTTCATCCTGAAATGAGACCCAAAAAGTATAATAACAAGGAGAAAGACAATATTTTTGCAACTACACAACAAGATTTAGGTTTTGATTCTAGAGATGAAACTGTTGAAGAAAGTGTAACTAGGTTTGGTCTTCATGACATTTATTTTTGTAAACAAGAAAAATGAATTTATTAATTATGGCATTGCTACATGGGTTTCATGAGCAAGAGGTTTATTTTATAAATGGTTCCCATTGAGAGCCTTAGGATGTCAAAGAGTCAATGTCATGCTCTATGTAATGTATATGAGTCAACCTACAGTATAGATCAACCCTCGAAGACAAGCACAATCCTCTGGAAGAAGGAAACAAGATAAACAATGAAAAGAACAGTCAATTTGGCCAACAAAATGACATAAATAATAGTCATGTCAGCTCAAATGAAGTGACACAACAGTTCACACTCATGTCGCCTTATTTATGGAGGAATAAACACAATAAATACCCCATTGAAATTCATAGAAAGTACAGACAGAGATCTCGAACTAGTCTACAACTTCAGATGGGTATAAGAAGTGTAGTAGGGAAACATCTCGGTGATAGTTACAACGATAACTTCAGACACCTCCCTAAAATCTCAAACAAGTAACATAATACAGGAACCTTGGATGAAAACAAAGTTATAGCATTTCAGTTTGAGGAGGACTCTAAGGTTCTCAGATGGGCATTGTAGAGGTATATACTATCTCACAGTCTCGGCATAAGTATAAGAAGGATCTTAATACTCTATCTAAGCATATATACTATGAACATTGTCACAATGATCACTATCTCACAGTCTTAGAGTATTCATGAAGAAGATGATCTTAGTGATCATACAGTCTCGACATATTGAAGTGCATTGCAGAATACAAAGAATCAAGGATGATGAGACCAAAATTCATCTTGCTTCTCTTAGATTGGAAGGTGCAACACTTATTTGATGGGAAGCCAAAACTCAAGAGGACATGAAGAAACATGGTAAGGTTTTATCCTCTTGGAATGATTTTGTTGTTGCAATAAGAAGGAAACTTTATCCATTAACATACATGAAAAAAGCTATTATGGATTGACAAAACTTCAGGCAAGCTAAGGGGAAAAATGTGCAATCTTATACTCAAGAATTTAGGAAAAGAGCTTTTATTTGGGTATATATTTGTCCTCTCGGGATACTTTGCCCAAATACGTTGGAGGATTACATAGTTACTTGAGATATACCATTCTCACGTTTAACCCTACAAAACTAGATGAAGTTTGTGTACAGGAAACTCATTTTAGAGGCAAGAGGGAAAAATGTTTTTGAAGAAACTAGTGAGAAGTCATTCAAGTATGGAGAAAAAGGAAAAGGGAAATTTAAAGGAAAATATAAAAATAATGCCACAATTAATAAAGAAGAAAAGATCACATGTAAACAATGTTCTAAAGAAGACCATGATGAAGACCACTATTGGAAACTTCATCCTGAAATGAGACCCAAAAAGTATAATAACAAGGAGAAAGACAAGATTTTTGCAACTACACAACAAGATTTAGGTTTTGATTCTAGAGATGAAACTGTTGAAGAAAGTGTAACTAGGTTTGGTCTTCATGACATTTATTTTTGTAAACAAGAAAAATGAATTTATTAATTATGGCATTGCTACATGGGTTTCATGAGCAAGAGGTTTATTTTATAGATGGTTCCCATTGAGAGCCTTAGGATGTCAAAGAGTCAATGTCATGCTCTATGTAATGTATATGAGTCAACCTACAGTATAGATCAACCCTCGAAGACAAGCACAATCCTCTGGAAGAAGGAAACAAGATAAACAATGAAAAGAACAGTCAATTTGGCCAACAAAATGACATAAATAATAGTCATGTCAGCTCAAATGAAGTGACACAATAGTTCACACTCATGTCGCCTTATTTATGGAGGAATAAACACAATAAATACCCCATTGAAATTCATAGAAAGTACAGACAGAGATCTCGAACTAGTCTACAACTTCAGATGGGTATAAGAAGTGTAGTAGGGAAACATCTCGGTGATAGTTACAACGATAACTTCAGACACCTCCCTAAAATCTCAAACAAGTAACATAATACAGGAACCTTGGATGAAAACAAAGTTATAGCATTTCAGTTTGAGGAGGACTCTAAGGTTCTCAGATGGGCATTGTAGAGGTATATACTATCTCACAGTCTCGGCATAAGTATAAGAAGGATCTTAATACTCTATCTAAGCATATATACTATGAACATTGTCACAATGATCACTATCTCACAGTCTTAGAGTATTCATGAAGAAGATGATCTTAGTGATCATACAGTCTCGACATATCTTCTAGATACAATAATGATCGTAGTCATAATCATGATCTAGGCAACAAAGATCTTGGTGTTAATGAAGCAAGGTGCAATAATGATGTAACAATAATAATGGTGTTGTAGAGATGACTTTGGTGAGAAGGCTGCAATGATCTAGGTGAAACAATGATGAAGTAGTAGTGATGATGATCTCAACAGCAACGAAGAAGAGGATTGATGTCTTGGTCTTGGAGTGGCATAGTAGTTCAAGGGTCATGGTATTGGGAGAGGTTTTTGCCCTAGCAGAATGCCAACATCTTGTGTTCTTGTCTCTTTGTTTTGGTATCTATTTGATGAACTAAATAAGGCACACTCTAATAATAATAAGTGAAGATCAGAATAAGAAGAAAATTGAAAAACACCTCAAAAATAGTTATCATGCTAAGAATAATATCATTAACTACATTAGCCCTAGATTCTTCAACATGGTATCGGAGCTAAGGTTTTGAAGTCAAAGGAAGGGCAAAAAAAGAGACATAGAAGGATCAACCTTCATGAAGGGCATCAAAACAAGTTTAAGGGTTTTGTCAAGATTAAAGAATCAAGTCTACAACAAGCAGTATACAACATTAAGGTAACCCCACATCAAGAACTTGTGTCTCCATGTCACCATCATCAAAAGACCACCAAGACTCTCATCAAGATATCTACAAATCTATGAAACTCAAAGGACCTCAAAATGAAGATCTTATCATCTTGGAAAATATTTAAGCAGTCCATACCTACCCTACAAAAGAAGGCATTCTCATCTTCAAGGTTATAATCAAGCAAGGATCATCTCCTTATCCAAGAAGAAGTTCATCCAAGGAAGAAACAAATCATCCCTATCAAAAGGGGCAACCTTTTTCTATTAAGAAAAGGCTTTCTCATTTGAAAGAAGATCATCCAAGAAGAATCCCTCATATATATTCTTCAACCATCATCAAAGAATCAAGGTGAATATTTCATCTTCACGTGACAAGTAGGTATCTTTTCAATTTATAAACTTGGTTAAATGACTTCATGATTGCAAGGACATCTATAGGTTGGATGGGTGATCAATATTCCTTGCATGAAGAAGGAGGATAGACACATTCCTCTAAATAGATGAAGTCATCAAAAAGGTCTCCTCTGAATTCATGGAAAGGGATACTTATGAAATATCCCCTCATACAGAAATATTGGAGACATCAAAGAAAAACTCACTCTTAGAATGTGTAATGAAAAAGGTCACATGGAATCTGATCTTCATGAAAGTAAAAGGGTATCAAGGGATGTAGGATATCTTCATAATATCCCATCTACAAGATGTACAAAGGAAGATAATCATCATCACTCTAACTAATAGGCAAGGTAATAAATGTCCATGAATAAGAAGGTTATGTCATTCAACATGTCCATGAATAATAAATTCTGATTGAAAGCTAATAGGAATGGAATCTGTGAGGAAGGAAGAGATTGTGAGATATACAACCATGATGAAGGCAATCAACAACCAAAATACCAAGAAGATTTGACTAGGAAATATCACGGAAAGATATGGAGACTCTGATGAAAGTCTAAAAAAGATGAAGACCCTTGACAATGGATATCTTTGGGAGATGTGTCAATATGTCTGCAGGATGATGATACCTACAAGAAGGTGTTATAATGAAGGGCCATCTCGTAAGGTATGATTTAATTTAATATGATGTTTTGATTTCTTGAATAATATACGGATAATGCAGGGCTACTCGAACAAGAGTTTTAATTACAAGTACAACTAGAATTCATGTGGTGGATGGAAGAAGGATGATGAGAAAGAAGTAGTCATATAGTTAAGGTTCCAGATATGAAGAAGGCCACTTTCCATGAAGAAAGGAATGACATGATGAACTAAGGAGGAAAGTGATCGATGGTTGTTTCCCTACAAGGAAGAAGCTCAACTGGTTTTCATGACATCAAGGAGAGAAGGTGATCAAGTAGCTGAAGGATCCACGAAGAAAGAAGTTGTTGATGCATAGAAGATTCCCTATCTAAGAGGGAGATCTGACAGGTCCCTGATCAAGAGGGAGCTTGGATTGGATCACC
>APFE030809670.1:0-14228 GCA_000404065.3 Pinus taeda
GTATATCTTAATTATAAAATTGATGTATAAAAGTAATGTGTAAGTTTTTTTATTTATAAAATAAATGAGTTGTTTATAAAATTTATAAAATTATATAATAACTTAATTAATTAATCTTAAATAAAGATATACTAGAAAACATTATGAATAAAATACTTTTCAATAATTAAATTTAGATTGAATTAATTAAATTTCTCAATAATAAATTAATTAATAAACTCTTTAGATTAATGTTTATAATAATATATTTGTGGTATACCTTATACTTCTTTATCTACAAATTGACTTTATTTTTTAATTTATTATATTTAAATACCATGGATTCTCTTATTGTATTAATATTTTAAATTATATTCTAAATTTTCTTCTTTTATAAAATTTTTATAAAATATTAGTATATAATAAAGGACAACTAATTATATTTAATCTAAAATTATATAAAGTAATGTTTTGTGAGACCTCATAATTTAAATGTTTTAAAGGTTTGTTATCGTCACTCACCGAATTTAAGGGTTTTTAGGGATTTTTTGGGGTGTTAGATCTATATTATGCCATAGAAAACATATTTTAAACACAAAAAAATCACAAATTTTTGACCAAAAAAAAAAAAAAAGTTTTACCAAATTTAGGCTATAGAATTTAAGGCAAGATTATGAATTTTTATTGTTTAAAATGTATTTTTGAATGCATAAATAGATACAACAACTCAAAAAGCCCAATGCACTTGAAATTAAAATTAAACATCTTAAACACATTATTCTTAAAAATATCTATAAGATTTTGACAAATTGACTTTAAAAAATACATAAAAAGTGTTATTTTATCTATTAATTAAACTACACTAATTAGTAATTTAACATATTTTTATACTAAAAAATGTAAAATTTATTATTAATAATTTACAATAATATATTTATTATAATGAATAATTATTTTACTAAATAATATATAAAGAGTAGTAAAATGAAATTTAGCTTTAATAATTATACGATATAAAACTTTGTAATTTATGAAATATATTCACTAAAGGATATTCTTACCAATACTCTTTATGATTTTTTAAAAGTGCTTTAATTTTGGGCTAAAATGAAGGTAAGCTAGTAACTTGGTCAAATGTGATACTAAATTTACAATAAATATATTTGTTTGAATGACTTAGATATTATTGCAATATTCTATAATTTCAATTTCATATATTTTTTAAAAATAAATAATTTTAAATTCATAAGAAGCTATGCTAATTGTTTAGTAGATTAAAATCAAATTATACTTGTAATTTTGAGATATATTTATATGAATAATTTAGGTATTTTTGCACTATTCTACCAATGATTTTGAGATATTTTTGTATGAATAGTAAATAATTTAAATATTCTTATACTATTCCATTGTTACACTTTCCAATACTCTTGATGAAGCTATCCTAGTGACCTAGTCAATAAGACTCACATTAAATTTGTATTTTTGAGATCTACTTAAATAAATCAGTACATGGTACTTTTTTATATGTTTTTTTTAAATACCTAATTCTAAATTAAGAAAAAGCTAGCTTAAAGTTCTAGTAAATTTAACTCATATTAAATTTATAATTTTGAGATCTAATTAAATAAATAAGTATTTTTATTGTGTTTCATAGTATATTTTTTTATATGTTTCTTAAAAATATCTAATTCTTGATTGTACTCTTTTTATATATGCTTTCTTAAACTTACCTAATTATTGGAACTAATTTATGTTAAATCTAAAGGAAATGAATTTATACTAGTTATTTAGTCAATATCTAAATGGGATGCATCATAATATCATTTTTCATGTGTTTTCCTAAAAATACCTATCGATAGGATAAGAATTTATATTCCTTGCCAAGTTAAGATATTTGCTCAATTAACTTAGGTATTATTGTAGTACTTTATAGTTCATCTTTTACATTCTTTTCTTAAATTACCTAATTCTAAGATAATAAAAGTTATGTAAATGATGTCATCAATACCTTTGTTTGAATAATTAAGATATTCATTCTATACTTAATTCTACCCATTTCAATGCTTGAGTGAATTTACTTTAATGGTACATTCAATATATTGGGTCAATAACTTGTAATTCAAAGTTCTTTTATTCTAAGTTAAGATGAATTTATTTGAACTATCTAATGAATATGTTAATGAATATGTGTATAAGGTATTTTAAAATATACCTTCTTTTATTGAATTTATTTGAATTATCTAATAAATATATGTGTATGAATAATTAAGGTATTTTAGTTATACTTTTTTTTTATATATTTCTCTAAAAATACATAGTTTAAGTTATTTTGAATTTCTATGAGTTACATTATAATTGGTAATTTAAAGTAGGAAAAATGTAGGAAAAATATTTGATAGGATAAATTTACATATGATTTAATTTTCTATACTTTCTCCCTAAACAATTAATCAATTCCCACTTCCATTATTTAAAAAAAAAATATTTAACTACAATTTTATTTTACCTTAAAAATATCAAAATTGTAGAATTATTGTAAAAATTTAAATGTTTTTACAAATATAACATCAATCATTTTCTAATTTCAGCCTATATTAACATAAAAATTACAAAACATTTTATTTATACTAATTTATAATAATTCTTTATATAATTTCATAAAAGCATTTATCAAAGTATATTACATAGGCATTGTCTATTGAGGCTGCAAATTTGCTTGTAAGGCCAAAATTTATGGCCATTTTTAAATAAAAAATTTGAGGTTAAGAGTGGGTGAATCCTGGTTTTTATGGTGGAAATGGATTCAGCACCATCAAAAACCCCTAAGGCACCCAAAATCTTGAAACTTGACATCTGCAGGAATTCCCAAAATTTCCATTATTTTCAGGGCAAATTTAAAAACACTTTAAACTATAAATATAACATACTCATAATTTTGATGACATAAATGATTTGTTATTTTGAAATTTTGAATCTAAACCTATTAGAACACTACACACTCTTGAAGTTGCATAGTCTTATAAATTGCATTTCATAATTACTGTACCTCTAAGCACCTCATGTGTGTAGAGTTATTGCGTTAACAATTTCAGTGTGAAAGTTGCATATTCTAATAAATTGCAATTCTTGATTGCTGCATTCTTTTTCCCATATGTTCTTTAGGTACCTCTTGTCTGTATAGTTATTGCTGTTACAAGAAATAGGGCTTTAAAAAGGAGAGTTATTGTGATTGGTTTGTGAAATTATTAATGGTGGGTAATATGTAGGTCATGGTTTCACAACATTAGGTGGCGCTGCTATGTTTGACTTTGCAGGATCACGCTGCGTATGGCAAAAGAAGGAAAAGATGATAGTGAAAAGAGTGAAAATCATTAGATCCTTTAGGGAAAAAGCCAATTTTAGTTGTAGCAAGGGACTGAGGGTGGCACCCAAGTCGTAGGTTTTAGGAATTTTGATAGGGGACATAGGTATGGGCAGGAGGAGGACGATGATTTTGACGAATTAGATTCCTTGGGTCATTAAAAAAACGGAACCAGGCAGTGGTTGATGAATGATGATGATCATGTTACGTGAAATTAAGAGGGGAAACGGCTCCACGGAGATAGATAGATATTATTATAATTGATGTGGTGGTCGATGGTCGAGCTGTGTGCAGAGGCCATGCACGCACGTACCCGAGTAGGCAGAGATCGGAGTTAATGAGAGCGGGCAGGGAATCGGATGGCGAATAATGCGGGTGCGCGTGGATCCGACGGCTACGATGCCGGGGAGGGTTAGGGTCGTAGGGCTTACGTCAGAAGGGAAAAGGCCGTTTTGCGGGGAAAGAACGGTCTGGAGTTAGGGTTTCAAGATGGGGTAATTGTCGGGTAGCGAGGAGGGTGGAGGAAAGGGGAGAGGTGGGTGGGGTTAAGGGCAGTTAATGAGGCCTCTCTGTGGTCTCTGACTTGGTCTCCTTCTCGTGTTTAGTGTAATATGTGGTTGTGGGGGCCGGAGAAAGGAAGTAGGGCAGGGCAGGGCAGTGAGGTGCCCTTATAATTAGGACGCCCCCACTCCCGACTGCCCCTGCCGAATCCATGCAGAAGCATCCGCCGCCCTGTCTGGTGCGTCCTCCATCTGTAGGCCCCTCGCTGTAGAGGTTTTGTCTCATTTGCGTCGCGTAGGGAAATTAAATAAAACAATGTTGTCAATGGAGCGGGGGCCATCATTTTTTTTCCAAAATGGTTCGATCCCCCGATGAGCAAGGGGTAAGATGCTCTCCCTTAAAGACCAGGAGGAGGAGGCAGCGGAGGCGGAGGACGAGGAGGGCAAGAAGTAGTTGAAGCAGCCATGGAAGTTGAAGAAGAAATGGGTTTGAGGGGAATGTTGTCTGGCTCGAGGCCATCCTGAAAATAGTCCCCCCCGGTTCTTTTGGGGTTTTTTTGGATGCCGTCGGACCAGGCTTCATTCCCCTCAAATTAAGCTTCTCTGCAGAGCATCACATATATATTTATATATATGTGTATACGTAATGAGTATACTGTCCCTTACTCCCCCGGCTGACCAGGCATGTCTTGCGGCCTTATGACAATCTACGTAGAATCCTGCTGGTCTTTTTTCGCTCAATGTTCTTGTCCATTTGCATCTTAAACTTTTTTTTCCTCCTTATTTGACGAGGGTCTGATTTCTTGGTTAACTCGTCACTGGTTTCTTAACCTCAAACTCTGATTTCTATTTTCTGTCATAGGTTTTTATTGTGTGCTGTCTGAAATTTTGGTCAATTTCAATGTTTGAATGGTACGAATCTGTTGTTCATACATATTGATTGCAGATCGATTTGTTCTCAGACTTGTATTCTTGAAATTGATCTCAGGCTTGCATTTTTGAAATTGGGTACAAGGTTTTCTGGATCTTGCATATCCTTATGTCAAGTTATCTAAACAGTTAGTTATTTTGATTTTATTGGCTTATGTGATTCATAATGCTTTGATGAAGTTCTTGTTCTTGCTAATTCATCTCTGGATAAGTTTTTAGTTCATGGTTTTAATTATGTTCTGTTTGTGACCCCAGTTTTAAATATTATAATGGCAATGTTGTATTGTGCCTTTTTCCTTTAGGAAAAAAGATTATTTGCTATAGACTGCCGTGGATAGTTTGAGATAGATATTGCTGACCTTTAACTGTTTCTTTTGCTTGGTCTGGAATTAGGTTTTCTTGTTCTAGTAGTATTTAGGGTTGTTCCATTGGATATTACTGTTATGCTAACCAAATTGTCATTGGATATTTGCTAGACACAAGGACGTTTTTTCCAGGATTTCTACATAGAAGATTTCGACATTGAAGGTGTCCTCGTTGTGAAGGATTTGCTGGTGCTTCTTGGTTTACGATTGCGGGGAATGTTGTCTGGCTCGAGGTCATTCAGATTTGATGACGATGATTATTTGAGCTGAGTGACGTCGGACCAGGCTTCATTCCCCCCAACTGTGATTTCAATGCTTCGATGCGACCACCAGGTGCTTCTCGATGATGGATGGCATTATGCAAATTGTTATGTAAGAACAGTGCATTATTTACAAATTTTGACGAGTCAATTTATTGATTTTTGGAGAACAGAGTTTTCATTGTTTATGGTGTAGGTTTTGATGATTCCAGGGAGCTTCTCTAAGTTTTCTCGTCGTTATTTTTGGTATATGCTTTATTATCTTGCATAAACCCGCATTAGTGTGCATGGATTTTACTGTGAACCTCTCAATGATAGACAGTCATTTTGAACAAGGCTGTAAACAGTTACTGTGCTGCAATCTGTGCCAAAAAATCGTCGTGATAGTTTCTGTACATAAGCGGTACTGATGTGGAGGGTTCCATTGTCATGAAGCTTCGATATAGATTAAACATATGAAGTAATGGGTGCTGTTAGTGGACCTTGTATATCGGACTGTCTTTAGTAAGCTTCAACCTCATAACTGTGATTATTTTACAATCCCAAGGTTTATGCAGCCTTTTATGATTATGTCAGAGATATATTTGTGTAAAAACAATTCCAAAACCTAATGATGTTAGAAGGAATACAACGTCGTATGTTGATCCAATTGGAAAATGGTTGTATTATTAATATGTTATGTGTGCTCAAGGCTAAACGTTTAGATCTTCTTTTTTCTCAGAAGGCCATTGTAATTTGAATAGGATGGATATGCTTTTATACACTATTGCAAAGCACTTTCAATCATCTTTGTTAACTAACCTGCCCTCATTGTCTAGTTGGTTGATTCCATGCAATTTTTCTGTGCACTTTGAAGCCTTTTCAGGATATGGATGCATACGTAACTAAAACTGAAATGCTTGAAGTTCTTACCGGAACTTAGTGGTAACAATGTGAAGATATAAGAATAAGCATACCGACAGATTGGGTTCAAATCGAAACTTTAAGTTGCCATTATACAACCTAGTGCACCATGAAATCAATTAATACCTTTTTGATGGATATATAATTTCTTTTATAGGTGTGAAGTATAGTGGTTTGATTTGAGTTTCCTTTGAAATTAGTGATCTCACCCCTCAAGCCACTTTTTAATATTCTTGGTTGTGAATCTTAACTGGAAATTTCTGAGATAGTTGAGAGAGTTCTGATGTAAATATACATACAATTTTGTTTTCACATTCAACCTCTGACATTGTTGCTGATAGTTTGGATGTAATTATACATACAACGTTAGTTTCATATTCAACCTGAATTCATCATAAATGTAGGCAACTACGTTTTCTTGGACAGATCCACAGCGTTGATATATGTTCGTGATTTGAAGCGACTGGTATTAATTGATAAATGTGGGCAACTACGTTATCTTGGACATCCACAGCATTGATATATGTTCGTGATTTGAAATCAGTGGTTCTAATTGTATTTTGATCTTTGAGACCCTAAATACTTACACCCCTAATATGCATTAAATGGTCATAACTTCTGGCACGTTACGAAAACCAGATATATGATTGGAGTCGCTTGATATCGAATGTAGTGCTACCTAATAATTGTGTAGCAGTCCATGGTGTTAAATGTCACTCCATGTGTGGCGGGTGAGAAAACATGAGATGGATCTATCATAACGTGTATGAAGTTCCTTAGCTGCTCATAGTCAGATACTTTTCCCGCTTCTTTGTGAATTGAGAACATGAATTAGCATTCCAAGATTCACTTTTGGAGATGTTCCAAACCATGGGATATATTGGAGTCCTTATATTTTGAATGATGACGCAATCAGTTAGAATTCAAGCATTAAAATTCATGATCAACTTTGCACTAGCTTGCATTTAGTGGCATATAATCATCCATATTAAGGATTGCCTTGGAAATATTGGTGATCTGATTGGGTAGATATTAAACGTTCAAATTCAAGATCAATATATATGAGCTTGCTTTTAGTAGCACATAAACATCTGAGTCCAATTGAAGACTTAGTTTTAGGGTTACCCCTAATGTTGATACGTATTTTAAATACCGTTCGCAAATATGAAAAGCCTCCCCAAGTTTGCTGTAAGTTTTTCTGTTGAAAAAGGAAAAATCAAATGTATTAAAGTTTCGATTAAAATTTAAAATTTGTCTTTTTCTTGCAAACATGTCTAAACTCAATCTAGAGTGAAAACCGAATGCTTTTAAAAGCATACTATAGATTGAATTTATCGGTGGGCTGATGCTAAAGATCTCCCTCAAGCTTGGCGATGAAGCATCTAGTTTCTTTGTATGAAAAATAAGCACTAAAGGGTTAAAGGATGGAATTCGTTAATGAAATGATTACATTGGAGATTTCTTCAAACCTATATTAATTGGTTGAATGTCATTTTTCTCTGTGTGCTCAGTTGTGTTGGTGTATAATATCACTAAAGAATAGTGAATACATATAATAAACAGCCTGGTGATTAGTGTTTAGCCTGTTGGACTAACTTTAAAATCTTCCATCCTCTATCTTGGCCCAAATATAAGCGCCAGTTCATTTTTATGGTCTAGTATGATGAAACTTATCCATGAAATTGTCTCATGCACTACAACGCTAGGTTTTGCATCGATGGCTTTATTTGGATAGTGTTTTAATCCGTTTCACGCGTCTATTATTTAGAAATTTTTGCAAAGTTCATTGCTTTCAATGGAGACTTAAAAAATCTATTAGTTTCTTCTCCTTAAAACTACTGGTAGATTTCAGTATGTATCCTACAACATGAGCTACTGCAATAGCTTGTCTGTGTTAGTGTCAGATATTACTTGATTCATGGCTGTGGAAGTTGACACAGCTAATATCTCAGGTTTCTCTCTGTATCTTGATTGTTATTGAAATCTCTATGCAATTATTCAGTAGGAATGGGCTGGCATCAGATGCGCTGAGCATATATCATGTGACAGGTGATCTTACCATTTAAACACGTATATGATCAAGGATTCAGATTCACCAGAGAAAACTGTCCATATTCGGCAGTGAGTCAAGCGAGCTCATCGTCCAGATATTTTCATGGTCAACAGAGATGGGTATGACGTCTGGTTCTATTATGTCTCTGTGCTGATTGATGATCTCAGAATTGAATAGATCCTGATAATGCATGTATATTTTTGGATACCATACACAGATCCATTCAATTTTCTGACAAGCTCTTTCCGTTTTGGATGTTCATATCAGTGATTGGGCAAATCAGAACGCCTTTATTAATTTTAACTCTTCTGGAAGATCACCATGAATGGCCTTAAACTATCTGCAATCCAGAAGATTGGCAATTGAGAGCTCGTCGATCCTCGACGATTCAAATTTATTGCTTTCTTCTGCTTATATTCAGAGGGGAAATTTAAGATTCCTCGCATCTCAGGAATCTATTGCGAAGCTTTTTAGAATTAGTGCTTCTGATAACTTCGGGTTATTGTGTGCAAGCTCATCTATGTAATAAAAACGTACGTGTATGGCCGAGCCCCCAAATTGGAAAGACAAAGATGAGCTTGATAAGGGGCACTCAAATGGATGGGAAAATAAAATTAGGTCAAATTCTGGTGGTAAAGTTCCCATTCCATCTTTCTTTGAGTTTTAATTATGTTTTTAGGTTTTTGACGATGGATGGAGTGTCTACTTGAACTGTGTAAGATACATAATTTTTTGAATTATTTTCAACATAATTTTGAATTCTCAAAAATTTTGAAGACAGTTTCATCAGATTTAAAATTGAAAAAAAAAAAAAAAAACCTCTTTAGACGGTTTCACCATAAAAAAATCTTGGATTATTGCGAAACCATAGCTGAATTCAATTCCTTTACCCAACTTCAAATGAAAATTTTCCAAAAATGAGAAGCTGCTTTTGAATCATAGTTATTCTGCTCCAGAAAATATAGGACTATTTTACCATAATTATCAATCAGTCTAGTTGATTGATGGAGGACGGACAGGTCTGTCCACTGAGGGACCGAGTCTCGTGCATCTCTCATTAAGTACATATATCTGTACGTTAGAAAGACATTGTCATGCGATCTCAAATAATACGCCCCTGGCTCATTAATAAATATGGCATGGTTTCTGAGATGTACCAGGTTACTCATTAATGATGACTTGAAAGGCAGAGAAAAAGGAAAAAAAATGAAGAAAGTTTTCATAAAGGACGACCCGTGTCAGCTGAAAAAATAACATTCATTATGTTTGACCGTGAGGCCTGGACCCTTCTCCACAAATGGTATATAACATAGATAGAAGTTACAGCGGTTACACTTGTTTACATTTAGGTCAACGGAGGATCCAGTCAGGAATCATTGCCTCAAAAGATTTGAGTAATCATAGCCTCACCACCTCTGCCGGGTGTCTATACCCTATGTTTGTCTTTGACCTATGCAAACCACACCTGGCCTGCCCATCATTTTTTCATAAAGGTTCCATGTTTTTTATATTTATTATATAAAGGGCCAAACCGCAGATTCTGGAGTTATAAAAAAAAAATGATTTTCTAGCATTGGATTCTTCGATTTCTGCATTTGATCCTTGTCTGCTCTACTGGCCCGTATTGAAATTGCAGTCACCGTATATTGGATTTGATAGTTGTCGATGCATGCAGCAGGGTCTATATTACGTTTCAATATTCGGGATAGTGAGGAATAGAGTCTAGATAGGTCTGGTTGCCACTGATCATCTGAGTCCGACAGTGATGCCCCTTCTGCGCTTACTTAATCTTCCTGTGTGTGACATCACACACGGGAAAATTCATCTGCGAAGAGAATCTGGTCGTTATACTTAGTGTTTAAGCTACGATACTGCGCTTACAGATACAATAGATGAACTTAGTGTTTATTTGTTAGGTTGGTTCGAGTAAACTTCAAAGTTGTGGATGGATTTTAGCAACATTTATCTTTATACACCACCACTTTTATAAATGGATTTCAGCAACGTTTATCTCTATACACCACTTCTCTAAATGTTTTCTCATGATATTTTATGTTTTCTGAGAGTATAATCATAATCGATTCAACATGTGGAAAAGAAGAAATTGACAAATTAAATGCCGATTCCACATAGAGACAAGAATGGGTAAATAGATAACTATCAATATGCAGATTTTGGCAGCTGAATATATTGCTTGAATGATTTCGAATGCAGAAAGAGATATCGAAAGAAAATACATAAATGTTTTCTCCTTGTAAATGCGTTGTTATATTACTAGCAACATATGAAATTTCGGATCAGTTTAATGCCTAGCGATATATTTTTTTTGTGCAACATTTTGGTTCCTGCTTTGTTATATTACTAGCAACAGCTGAAATTTCTGATTAGTTTAAAGCAGAAAGGTCTCAAAATCTTTTATGTGCACCATTTTGGTTCCAGAATATGGACATCTTAAAGGTTTTATATTTCTTCATGCTAGACTGATCAGGGATTTGATCTGTTACCAGTCAGCTAAATGCAAGCAAGAGAGTAACTGCAATTTCCGTTATAAGACAGCAATATTTAAAACTTTTTTTAAAAAATATCTCCAAAAACTTTAAAAAATATCTATGGTCATTGATTATACTTGGGGAATATTGTTGTTACATCAAAATTGGTATCATTCGCAGAATATAATCTGAGAAACACCTAATCTAGATCTTTGCATGCACAAATTGCTGGACACAATAGATACTTATTCTTCTCTATATTAATGCATATATGTTTTTGATATATATATTGAGATCTTTCATATATATTGTTCTATACCCTCAAAAACTATAGATCAAATCTCTGAAATTTGCATTTCTTATACCTATTAGAACCTTGGAAGAAATAAAACAATCTAAGCTGCAGAATCTTGAAAACATGGTTAGTATCTGAAAGTTAAAAAAAAAGAAGGGATGAGGTTACTTGCAAGGGTTAGGAAATAGGGTGATTATCTCAAATTAGCGTACAGATTCCATCGCAGCTTCAAATAATTCACACAACTAAACGGTCATACAGTTTGCTCTCCTTTCTACATACAGTTTGTCCTCCTAAAGATAAGTGTTGGTTTTACAAGATTTCTTTCCCAAAATACCACAAAATAAGTTTATCTAACTTGTTTTACACATCTAAACATATGATGCACTGTTTAGGAAATCTACTCAAGTTTATCTGACTATTGTTTTAGACATCTAAACCTATGATGCGCTTTTTAGGAGATCTTCCCATACTATGGATTTTGGATTCCTGTTTAGGAAATCTTCCCATGATATGTTTTCCTTGATCAATAAGTCCATATAACTCGGAAAAAAAGAAGACCCGTTATAACTTGAAAAATCAGAAGTACTGAAGATAAGTGAAGCCTTCAGGCAAAGAACGAGAACAAAGTGAAAGTGAATATTGTAGTGAAACCTTGTGTGAACTGATGCATCTTTGCCAGCCCTTACCTGGTAAGTCACTAATCGAATGACTATCGTAAGCAAACATTAGATTCCTGTATGGCCATAAACTATCCAGACTCCCACAAAATTATCTTAAGGTGCTATGCAGTCTATATATATTGGCAATAGTGGACTAGCTACTGCCTACATTTGAACTCGTTCAAGGAATTTAGATGACAATCAATAAAGTAATGCTCTCGGGCTGTTCTCATATTGACATTAAGCATGAATATAAGAAAGCGTAGGACCATTCAGAAAATAGCACATCAAGCATGAATATAAGAAAGCGTAGGACCATTAAGAAAATAGCACATCAGATAGAAGTGAAAGAAAAAGATAAAAGCTGGAATCATAAATCACATGATATTTTATTTGTCAGGTTTTTCTAACCAATTAGTATGATTTATAATTATGACAAGTTGAAAAAACAAATTTAGTTTAGCATATTAAATAGTTAGAGTAGTAAAAATTACTCTAATATTTATATAGGTAGTAACCTTTTATAATTAACTATTAATTTATTTCATAATTTACTTATTTTAATATATATTTATAACTATAAATTCATAAAATGGTCCCTTTACTTTTATTTTTATTAAAATATATAACTAATTGAGTTAACTTATTTATTTAAATATAGGTTTTGCTCCTAATCTTTTTCCGATCAAATTTAGCGGTTAGATAATATAGCAGTTACTTGGTCAGGTTGGATGCTCTATTCTAACTATTTAATATACTAAACTAGATGTGTTTCTTCAACTTGTGATGATGATGAAACATACTAGTTGGTTCGAAATGCGTCGACAAATAAAATATCATGTAAATCATGTGATTTACGAAAAATTTCTAATAAATTTGATATGGATCACAAAGCCTCAATTCAACTATATTTTTTCTTGGTCTCATGTATAATTTTCACTCCCATAGCAAATATCCAATCAATGGGCTTTATGTGGGTGAAAAGAATAAAAACTGAAACTAAACTTCTTTGGAGAAGAATTGAAATGGAAATAAAGGTAACATTTGAAATATATAAATATTATATTTTAAAATTGTATTATTAAATTAAAAAAATGAAAAACCTAAAAAACCAATATAATGTATTTTAATCATGATTACATTTAATGTATTTTAATCATGACCACAATCATAGTTATATATATAATTATAATATTTTTTTTTGGTTTTTAAGTTTTATTCAACATTACAAATAGTTGTCTTTAGTGTGATTTTTTGGAAGTTTTTTCACTACATTTCTAGTGGACTTTTCCACTTTAATTTTTCTAAAATCTGATGAGAATTCATTGAAATCACAATATTGATGGGTAAATCCTACACAATAGAAGTGCCCTAGGGGTTTTTCATGGTGATGAATCCATATACAATAAAAAATGGTTTAAATAACACAAATCAAGAATTAACCTCAAATTTTTCCACTGAGTAAACTCCAAAATGTCTCTACAAATATACTTTTTCCCTTTCACATTATCATAATTTTAAACTTTTATAATTATATACTTTCTTTTATCATTCAATATATATATATATATATTTTAATATTTAATATCAAAAATGTTCTAAAAATATAAATAACTATAAATATTTGTTTATTTATTTTAGAATGATATTTAAACATTGCCAAAGATTAATATTGCTATATATATACTACATTATACACTCAAAATTATTAATAAATATTAATATAGTTATGGTAAGCAATTTCACCAATAAGAAACATTCTACATATTTTTCATTTATTTTACAATGATATTTAAACATGGCCAAAGATTAATATTGTTATGTATATACTATATATATACTACAAAATTATTAAATAAATATTGACATTTTAAACCGGAAACAAAAAATAATATTAGAGTAAAGTGTGTCATATTGATATTCTAAACATGTTATTGTTTTTAGTTATAAGAAGAGCTTCGGCCTAAATGACAATTCTACAAATGTTATTGTTTATTGAAATTAACAATCAAATTACAACCCTAACTTGTTATTGGAGATAAAAAGGTAGTTTTCTAGATGAGACTTTAGACAATTTTAAACCCAGCCAATATCTTATATATTATAATTCAACATAAATTATAATATATATTAATTGTGGTAATTTTAAAGTAAGTTGTGTTCCCGCCAAAAAAAATGTTCGAATTTTTTTAATATCTATGTCTATATGAGATAAATATACATTTTAGTATTATGTTGTAAATATGTAGCACTTCTTTGATATATATAAATTATATGGAAATGAATAATATTAAGTATAAATATTTTGTTAACCATTATAAATAATTTTAATACTTTGTTTTTTTTAGCTTTTTGGTAAATCAAATTTATTATTGAAATATTTAACTTCTTTGTAATTTAGATATCCAAACCTCCAATCAATAGAAAA
>APFE030809673.1:0-21563 GCA_000404065.3 Pinus taeda
TAGCAAACGTCTAGCCTGGTATTGACAAGATATATCAGGGACCCTATGAGCTGCCTGTATAGGGCGGGATCAACATCCTTGTCTTCTGATGCATCAATCTTCTTCCAGTTGGTGATCATTGGAGTAGCCATGGGTCAATCCTCCATCTTGAATCTTTTCAGGATTTCTATAGTATACCTCCCTTGCCCAAGGAAGATCTCTCCCTTCTGCTGCCAAACTTCCAACCCTAGGAAGTAATGCATTCGTCCCAAATCCTTCATGTCGAATTTTGTGGCTAGATTCTTCTTGCAGTCCCCAATGAGCCTGGATGATCCTGTCAGAAAGAGATCATCCACATACAACACTAAGATTAGCGTCTCGTTCTCTACAACCAGATAGTAGAGATTCGGATCCACGTCACTTTTGACAAATCCCATCTTCTGCAGGTAGCCATCGATTCGACCATACCATGCTCTAGGTGCCTGTTTCAACCCATACAAGGCTTTCTTCAATCTGCATACATGAGATTTCTTCTCATGTGTCTCAAAACCCTCTGGTTGTTCAATGTATACCTCTTCTTCTATCACCTTGTTCAGAAACGTTGTTTTGACATCCATCTAATGAATCTCCCACCCCATTTGAGCTGCAAGAGATATCACGGTCCTAATGGACGTATCCCTGGCTACTAGGGTGAAGGTCTCTTCGTAGTCAATTCCTTCCTTTTGAGCATACCCCTTAGCCACAAACCTGGCCTTGTATTTCTCAACACTACCGTCTGCAGTGTATTTGATCTTGTAGATCCATCTCGAACCTACCACTGATCTGTCTTAAGGCCTCGGCACTACCTCCCAGACATCGTTCACCATTATGGAGTTGTGCTCCTCTACCATTGCATCTAGCCAAACCTGATGTTGAGATGCCTCCTGGAAACTGGCAGGCTCCCCATCCTGAGCTACTAATGCCTGATATCTATTTGGTTGTTTCCGCTCCCTCTTATTGTTTCTTGGCGCACTGATGAAGTCTTCTGCATCTCGCAGAATCTGACGAAGTTCCCTGCTAGTTCTTCCTCTGCCAGCATGTGCTTCTGTTAGCTCCTCCTCATCCTGTGAATCTTCCTGACCCGAGGAAGAATTCTTTACTTCCGATGGTTGAAGAGGCTTAACCAACGGCTCCTCTTTTGGTTGCTCCTCGGAAGGTATGTCACGAGATTTTCTGAAAGCCCTATCCTCCATGAACTTTACATCTCTCGTCAAACTACTACCTTCCTGCTCCCTGGAAGGTAGATTCTGTATGCCTTAGCGTTCTCGCTATATCCCACCAGATATCCCTTTTCTGCAGTTTGATCCAACTTCTTCCTCTTTTCCTCGGGTATGTGGCAATATGATAAACTCCCAAATATCCTGAAATGACTGACTTTAGGCATCTTCCCTGTGAAAATTTTCTGTAGAGTAATCTTGCCCAAGGCCCGATGAGGGGTCCTGTTCTGAACATAGACTGTTGTGTTGCATGCTTCTGCCCACAGGAATTTTGGCATATCCTAGCCATACATTATGGCTCTAGCTGCTTCTACAATAGTCTTGTTCTTCCTTTCTGCTACTCATTTTGCTTCGGATTGTATGGAGCTGTCCACTCTCTTCTGATGTCCTCTTTAGCACAAAAATCAGTGAAGTCCTTATTGACATACTCTCCACCATTATCTAAGCGCAAAACTTTTATTTTCTTCCCAATGAGATTCTCCACTAGAGCCTTGAACTCTTTGAATCGACAGAAAACCTAGTCCTTGGTTTTTAGAAAATAAATCCAAGTTTTCCTTGTGTGGTCATCAATTAAGGTAAGGAAATACTCGGCACCACTAAGAGCTTTGCCAGACATAGGTCTGCAGATATCTGAGTGGATCAATCCTAGTACACTCTTGGCCCTGTGTTTACTCCTAGGAAACGCTGCCTTGGCATACTTTCCTAGAGCACATCCTCTGCATACATCATACTTAGATCCGGAACTCCTATTATAGTGCTCCTGAGAATTCACAGAGCTCCATGGTGCAAATGACCCATTCTTCTGTGCAGTTTGATCTAGCTTCTTCCTCTTTTCCTCAGGTATGCGGCAATATGCTAAACTCCCAAATATCCTGAAATGACTGATTTCAAGCGTCTTCCTTGTGAAAACTTTCTCTGGAGTAATCTTGCCCAATGCTCGATGAGGAGTCCTGTTTTGAACATAGACTGCTGTGTTGCATGCTTCTGCCCGCAGGAATTTTGACATATCCTGATCATACTTCATGGCCCTAGATGCTTCTACAATAGTCCTGTTCTTCCTTTCTGCTACTCCATTTTGCTCCGGATTGTAGGGAGTTGTCCACTCTCTTCTGATGCTCTCCTAAGTACAAAAATCAATGAAGTCCTTATTGACGTACTCTCCACCATTATCTGAGCAAAAAACTTTTATTTTCTTCCCAGTCAAATTCTCCACTAGAGCCTTGAACTCTTTGAATCGACAGAAAACCTCGTCCTTGGTTTTCAGAAAATAAATCCAAGTTTTCCTTGTGTGGTCATCAATGAAGGTAAGGAAACACTCGGCACCACTGAGAGCTTTGACAGACATAGGTCCGCAGATATCTGAGTGTATCAATCCTAGTACACTCTTGGCCCTGTGTTTATCCTAGGAAACGCTACCTTGGCATACTTTCCTAGAGCACATCCTTTGCATACATCATCTCGTTCCGTACTTAGATCTGGAACTCCTGTTACAGTGCTCCTGAGAATTCTTAGAGCTCCATGGTGCAAATGACCCATTCTTTTGTGCCATAGTTCGTTCAAGTCCTTGTCTCCATGATTGCTTATCAGTGCCATTGATGGTTCTAGTTGTAATATGTACAACCTGTTACTTTTGACCCGATCTGCACTTTCTTTTTCCAACTCGGGTGTTTGGCGTATATCTTCTCCTTGATGAAGTAGACGTCATAGCCCTTGCCTCGAAGTTGTGACATGGAAAGTAAGTTCATCCCCAATCCTGGTACATGCAACACATTTGTAGCACAGAACCGTTCTCCCGATTCTATTTGAAAAACTATGGTACCCTTCCCTACTGGAGTACACTTTGCCTTGTTCCCCATGGTGATCTGAAAGTTCATTTTCTCTTCTTGATATTCCGAGAAACATTCCCTGATTCCCGTCATATGCCAAGAGGCTCCACTGTCTATATACCATACTTTTGATGATGTAGAACTAGTCATACAAGCCACTTCTTCTTCCAGCCTGGAAGCCAACATAGAGAAATCGAAATCTCTTTCTCTTGTGCAATCTTCTGAAAATTTGTGCGAGTCCCTTGACATGGATGCCTCTGCATCATGGTCACGACCCATAACTGATTTTCCCTTCCTGTCTCTGATTACTTGCTCTGATACCATGTGAAAATTCTATCACTACAACATCTGATTTACTTTGCCTACTTATTCTTTAATAAGTTATTTATGAAATTCCTTCAATAAACATTAAAATAGACTTTGTTGCAGATATCACACTGTAATACAGAAACAAACACATGCACAAGAATCAACACATTGACACAGATATTTTGGACAACAGTGCCCAGAAAAACCCAATGTGGGAAAACCGGTACAGCAAGGGAGGATTTTATTATTCAGCAATTCTTCAGTACAACAGGGTGCCAAACTGGCTTACCCACAAAAAAAAAAATCTCTAACACTTCTCCCAATACCAGCGTCAGCTTGGCTGACCTCTACATAGCTTCCAGATACTTTGCGTTAGCCCTGGGCCTCTCTGCGTCACCCACACAGGCCCTCTAGTGACTACGTAGTCTCCTGCTGCTTCTACGTCTGCCTCTCCTGCCTCTGCGCTGGTCTCCAGTAGCTGATCCCGAATCTTTGTTCCATACTTGTTGCCTCTTGCTAGTCACCAGACCACTAGTTCGAATTTCTCAGCTAACCCCGCTCCAAAAATTGAACTGACTGGTCTCCCTCAGTTTGTTCTCCAACTGATCCTCAAGCCTTTTCTTATAATTTTCTCGTTGACAAATCAACGGTCGAGATTAAATCTTTAGTCAACAGCTAAGAATAGATTTGGCTTGATCCATGACTTTTGGACCCTTCTAACACAGTTTCATATTAATTCACATTAATATTTTATTTTGACTCAATTAAAAATATTAATTATTTTAATATCTCCCAAACTATTTAGAATCTGCCCAAACCATTTCTGGGTATTGGAGATATCATGTGCTTTAGCTTCTCCACCAATTTTCGTGGCTAGAGCACATCCGATGCTACCCCAAATCAACAGGACTAAGAGCTATGTCCAAGCACTTATCGAGACATCAACATATTAACATTTTTACAAATAGCGCTTTGTATGCCTGTTCCAAAAGGACAATAGAAAGTTGACAAATAATTCCTCGTTAACTAAGGCCACCAAAGGGTCAACTTATTAGGATATCAACAGTCAAGTAATATTGGGAGAATAGTTAAAAAAGTTGTAGTTTAGTATTGTTTTGGTAATAGAATGTTAGGGGGCGACAATACTTATGTTAACCAGGCACATAATGTTAATTTTTATGGCTAGATTGTTCTTTGTTGTAAATAATTGCATTTTCAAACCTTTTCAACATTTTCATTTAACATTCACCCAATAACATCATATAATCATTAGCAATTATGTGGAGAGAACAATAAAATTAACAATGCAATGAAACAATAAAGAAATAGTAGAAGAAAAACATGCACATTAGAGACACCAGGATTTAGGTCAGAGACTAGGGAAAAAGCCCACAAGGGGGAAAACCCAATCAAATTCTTCTTCTAATAGACATTCATCAAATGTTCAACTGAGATACAATGTGCAATGAGTATGATACATCAATCACATAAGGCCACCTAGGGCCAATCCAACAACAAACCATACCATACTGTCATAGTCATTGTCATAGAGACAAGCCATACATCAGATTGTTATTGCCATATCATCAAAGTCGTTGTTATGTAACAAGGCCACTATCACTGTCAAGTAGATCACTACCATGTAAGCCATACATCACTGTCATATCATTGCAATATCCTTATAAGGTCATTGCCCTACCACTGCCATAAAACAAGGTTACTACCACTGTCAAGTAGACCATTGCCATGTAAGCCATACATCATTGTCATATCCTTGATATCCTTCAAGGTCACTCCCATATCAGTAAGTCACAACCATATAAGGTTACAAAAGTCAAGCCATAGAGATGAAATTGATCCATCATAGTCAAGCCAAAAAGATACCAAAATCGAGCCATACAAAGATACAAAAGTCGAGCCATACCATACAGAGTGAAGTGATTCGAGTTACAAAGATTATTACGAACCTCTGCGATGAGCCATTGTATGAATCCGAGCCTCTTTGAGAAATTGAGTCACAGAAGTAAGTGTGAGCTTCATTGTAAGTACTATATGCGAGCCTCAGAGTAATCAAGTCGATGTATAAGCGAGCTACTGTAAAGTATAGCGAAGTGATCCATTGTATAAATAACCCACTATAATGGAGAGCGAGCCACTATATAAGTAGTATGATGCCACAACGTGTAGCGATGCCACTGTAAGAAATGCGATGCCACAGAGATACAAAGGTGCCATTGTAATAATGCCACAGGGTATAGTGTAGCGAGTCACTGTTGCAAGCTTTAGAGTAGTGAGTCACTAATGCTATCTCAGAGTAGCGTGTCACACACACACACATACGTGCTTCCATGCGATGCTAAAAAGAGCTATGACATACAATGCCACAGAGCGATGCCATGTGATGCCACAAAGCTCAAAATAATGCGAAACATATAATAGCAAGCAATAGTGAACCTTAGAAATAATGTGAACCATAGTCTATAATTGCAAGCCATAGAGATCATTTCTCTTAATGACGCGATGATCCCAATGAGCCATAGGACCTTTTATTTATACAAATCAAGGGGGTGCCTTTGCTTGTGAGGCCAACTTGAGCGGAGTTGCAAATATTGGAGGGAAATTCTTAAATTCACATTTCGCTCAAAATAATATTAAATATATTTTTCACATGTCTTTAATGATTGCTTGCCCATGTTGATTTGTGCCATATTAATAATATTTCTTTATCCAATTTGAATTCTTTTTTGGGCAGTTGAGCTTCCTTTGGGGTCTTTGGGTTCCCATGGGGAAATTTGTCCCATAGCTGCTCTCAATTTTCAACATTCCCTCTCTGCTAGGGAGAAATTTCCATCTACATCATAAATCTAAACTCGGATGTCTTCTCATCGTTGCATCATGTCCCATTTTGTCTCATCTCATAGAGAATAATCCACAACTGACAGTAGGGGAGATCGATTTACCACAAGAGATAGAGATCCTCCAAACCCTACTAGTCTTTGGGTCATGTTCCATGACCTTCATCTTAGCTACATCAATAAGACATCCATCTAATCACATTTTCTCTCAACTTGTCTCTCCTCTGATCATCAGCTGAACAATGATGTCTCGATCTAAAGAAGAAGAATCACCATAGGGGAGATCAATATGCCATCCTATATCCAATGACAATAGGTAGGATACCACTTACTGTGAGAGGTAAGGATCACACATATCCTATTGATCATGACAATGTGAAAATTTATGAATCTACACATCAAAAACCCCTACTGCAATTACTGGTTTAACATCTCCTACTTGTTCTCTGCATTAACAAGTTATTTAATTACATAAATATCAATGTAAAACACTATTGCAACCTACACATACATACATATCATGAATTGAAATACACTGAGACAATCACACAAGGGACACTGTTATTTTTGGACAATCGTCCCCGGAAAAACCCAATTCAGTAAAACTGGTGCAGCATATAGAGGATTTGTATTATTAAGCAGATTCTTGAATACAGCTAGGGTGTCAGATATGGCTCACCCAACAGATAAAAATCCTTGTAGAAGTACCTCTATCTGGAGACAGATATTCCGACAAATTCAACCACTGGATGATCAAACCCCATAGATGGCTCGACTGTTCCTAGTGCTGGGCAACGATAGCTGCTCCAAGCTCTGTGCTGGAACTGTGTCACCCCCTTTAGGAGTTGCGTCACCCCTACGGTGAGCCTCCCCTGCTCAGAAACTCGATTTGCTGAACTGCTCCCTGTCTGCCCCATAGAATTTCGCTAGTGCTGCCTCTAAGGGCCTGCATCAGCGCCTGCAGCTTCTGCGTCAGTTGCGTCAGCCCCTACGGCCTCTGTGTCACCCTCTCTAGGACTACGTTGTCTCTCCCGGTGTTGCTCTGCCTCTCTGCTATGTATTCTTCAGCCTCAGACTGAAGTTCCACTACCGAACTGCCTCTCAATGCAACTTAGATCACTAGCTCGATTTTCTCAGCACCTTGCCCTATAAAAATTGAACTCTTTGATCCATTCAATGTGTCTCCAATTGACCCTCAAGCCTCTTATATTTTTCTTGTTGATGAATCAATTGCCGTGATCTAATCTCTAATCAATGGCTAAAATTAAAATAGCTTGATCCTCGTCACTTAGAACCTTCTCACCCATATTCTTATTAATACACATTAATATTTTTATTTTCCTAAGTTTAGACTTGAGAACCCATTGAAAATATTAATTATTTTAATAACTCCTCATTTGGGTGGAATTTCTCCAAACGATTTCTAATTTTTGGAGTCTCGTGTATTTTAGCCCCTCCACAAAATTTCGGAGCTAGATCACATCCAATGCTACCCAAAATCAACACTCCCTCTTAGTGAGGAATGTGCTCTAGTAATACTTGTCAACATAAGTACTACACTGATCTACTGCATCGGTCCTCTGTGCTACTGATGCTTGACCTGTTGCCCTTCATTCGCTGCACCACTGCTTCCTGTACCGCTGCCCATCACTCTGCCACTACCACTGATACATCTGTACTGCAGCTCCCTCTCAAAACGCTGCATCATGCTGCCCATAACACTGCCACTGCTAACTACTGCACTACAACTAAGTTATTGAGAAGTAAGCAACTGAAAACTCACCCAAACACTGACATCCTAGTCAGTATGGATGCCTCGTGATGCTGAAGCTACCTCTGCTGCTAATCTGTGCTGACCCTCTGCTGCCACTGCACTACTGCATGCTGTTTTGTGCCTCTCGCACTGCTACAACATCCACCGCGTTGCTTCAGACTTTGGCACTCTAGCAATGCCATTGTCGCTCCATCACACCTCGCTCCAACCGACACCCGTCATTATGCTATTGTCGATAAGGGCTCCCGTAGTCGTATGTGATCCAAGAGTTTGGGCACCTCAAAGATCTTGCCCCCACATGTAGTCCTCTTGACTACAACTCCATATCGCCCCACCTCTTCTCCACAGGTGCATGAGCACTCATGGTATAATCGTCATCCTTGACATCCTTGTCTACCTCTGCTGGAGCAGCCTTTGAGTTAGAAGCCTCTCCCTTGCCTTTCTTCCTGGGGCATTGAGTGGCATAATGTCCCAGCTCCCCACAGTTGAGCATCTGACCTTGGTGATGTCCTTCTTCTTCCTCTTCTGCTACCCCTGCTGTCCTGCTGATGCGAGAGCTGCATCCTCCTCCTTCTTGACTTGGGCTCCCTTGCCACTACTTCTTGCCTTGGTTAACCTCCTAAGCTCTTCTTGTGAAGAGCTATCCACATCTCTTCCTAGCTGGGGAGAGTCGCTCTGCCCAAGATACTTTGGATAAATATCTCCCACTCCTCGGTGACTGCATTTAGGGCATTCTTGACCATGAGCTCTGGATTTGGTGTAGACCCCACGGACATCAGCTGGTCGCGAATCCCTTGCAACTTCAGAAGAAAGGTATCTATCTCCTCTCCTTTCTACATATAGTATTGTCTCAACTGATTTTCTAATAGCATCTTCCGTTGCATGGAAGAGCCCTGGTACAAGGTGGTCAGGGTCTCCCACATCTCTCTTATTATGTCCTTCTCAACAATGTGTGGTACTACATGATCTTTGACCCCATCTAGGATCATTCACTTGGCCTTCGCCTAGGCCTTCTCGTACTTCTGTGCCGCATCAATATCAACCAGAACAACAACCACCTTCAAGGCATAGTCCTTGATGCGATGTTTATCTAGGATTGTCAGGATCCTAGCCTTCCAGATGACAAAATTGGAAGCTCCGTCCAATCTGTCTTGATCCCTCAACCCATTCATTGCCATCTCTGCTCAAAAAATATAACTAGTTCTCTTCTCCCTCTCCTACTGTCAATCTAGCAAGACTTGGATCTGGATTCCTTGGGCGCAAGAAACGCTCTAAGGAACAACTCCTCTCTAGACGCCCTTTGAGTCTTGATTTCCCTCTCGGAAATCCTGTGACCAACTGTCAAATCGCTCCTCTCAAATCCTCCTTTGTTGCTGCAACCTGGATCTAGATTTCTTGGCTAGAAATTTGTCAAGGCAGTGATTTCCTCTACCTTGGTTCAGTCTCCTTAGACACTATTCTGCACCAACAGAAACAGTGTCCCACCAGCTCCTAAACCGAAAATATGCTCAGCATCCTTAGCCCTAGCAACTTGAAGAATCTAATCCCTTTAGGCTCTGCGCAACCACTGCGTGGGTTGGATCAGCTCCTCCTAGCCAACCGCATCAATTCTTCCTGGCTCAGAAAGATGATGTGGCTTTGCGTGAGCTTGATTCACCCCCCTCTACCTCTGCGCTAGCCTTGAAAACTGACGCAACTACTACATGGGCTCCTCTCAACTACTGCGCCACCTCCACCTAGCTCAGAGTGTTGACACAAGCACTGCATGAGCCTCTACGTCACTCCTTTTGCGTCTCTAGCTTTGGAACAACGCTGTCACTCGGGACAACTGCTTTTGTGCTACAAATTCTCCGGATTTCTTGGTTGGTGTCTTCAGTCGCCTATGATCTGCAATCCCTCTAATACCATGTGAAAATTTCTGAATCTACACATCAGAAACCCCTACTGCAATTACTGGTTTAACATCTCCTACTTGTTCTTTGCATTAACAAGTTATTTAATTACATAAATATCGATGTAAAACACTATTGTAGCTTACACATACATACAGATCATGAACTGAAATACACTGAGACAATCACACAAGGGACACTGTTATTTTTGGACAATTGTCCCCGGAAAAACCCAATTTAGGAAAATCGGTGCAGCATATAGAGGATTTGTATTATTAAGCGGATTCTTGAATACAACTAGGGTGCCAGATATGGTTCACCCAACAGAGAAACATCTTGGCAGAAGTACCTCTATCTAGAGACAAATATTCCAACAAATTCAACAACTGGATGATCAAACCCCACAGATGACCCGGCTGTTCCCAGTGTTGGGTAGTGATGGCTGCTTCAAGCTCTGCCCTCGAACTGCGTCACCTCCTCTAGGAGCTGCGTCACCACTATAGTGAGCCTCCCCTGCTCAGAAAGTCGATTCACTGAACTACTCCCTCTCTGCCCCACATAATTTCCCCAGCGCTGCCTCTAAGGGCCTCTGTCAGCCCCTACAACTTTTGCGTCACCTGCGTCAGCCCCTACGACGTTTGCAACACCCTCTCTGGGACTGTGCTGTCTCTCCCGGAGTTGCTCTGCCTCTCTGCTACATATTCTTCGACCTCGGATTGAAGTTCCCTTGCCGAACTGCCCCTCGCTGCAACTCAGATCACTAGCTCGATTTTCTCAGTGAACATCGCCCCAGAAAAATCGAACTCTTTGATCAATTCGGTGCGTCTCCAACTGACCTTCAAGCCTCCTCTTATACTTTTCCGGTTGATGAATCAACGACCGTGATCTAATCTTTAATCAACAGCTAAGATTAAAACGACTTGATCCTCGATACTTAGAACCTTCTCAACCATATTCTTATTAATACACATTAATATTTTATTCTCCTAAGTTTAGACTTAGGAACCAATTAAAAATATTAATTATTTTAATAACTCCTCATCCGGGTGGAATTTCTCCAAACGATTTATGGGTTCTGGATATCTCATGTATTCTAGCCCCTCCACAAAATTTCGGAGCTAGAGCACATTCGATGCTACCCAAAATCAACAAACAATAGGCAAGATACCACTTACCATGAGGGGTAACGACCACACACATCCTATTGTTCGTTGATCATTCCATCTTAACCCTCAAGAATCAAGTGGTATAACATCTGCATCTTGTCACTTAGGGAGGATACCACTTACCATAAATGGTAAGGATCACACACACATCCAAGTCTCCTCATCCATTGGCTATATTGGTGGTAATCCCAATAAGCGTAGCTTGTGGGTAGGATGCATACTAGGGTATACTCGACAGTAGGGGAGATACCACTTACCATAGGTAAGGATCATACACATGCATCTGTGACAATAGGCAGGATAGCACTTACCATGACAGGTAAGGGTCGCACACATCCTATTGTCAATGAGTTCCCCCAACCTAGGAGCTCTCCGACTCCATTCCCACTCTGGGAGCTCAAACAGGGGGGAAGAGAATAGCTCAATGTTCTCAATCAGTTGTGACCCTTTCCCAGGAGGGTCACATCCACCAATTCAAGCTGCTCTCTGAAGACCAAGAACTTCCCTTTCAACAAAGGCTTGGTAAGGATGTCAACAACTTGTTCATATGCTGAAGCTTCACTGCTTCAATTCCACAACAAATCAATGTCAGAGCCTCATTGCTCCCTTTGCACCATATTCATATATACTGATATCTAATCTCAAAATGCTTGGACCGGTCATGAAACACAAAATTCTTTGAAAGTCAAATCCCACTCTTAATATCATAGTATATCATAGTTGTGCTCAACGCATGCTCAAAGTTTATCATAGTTTATCTCCATCCCATGGCCTTTTTCCGCAGAGGTGCTTTCTGGCACAGGTGTATGAACCTGTGTAATTATTGTTGCAATGCGGACAAAGAAATTTAGTGGTTCCACCTCCTTTCCCTGCTTCAGGCCTATTAACATATTTCCACAATGGGGTTTGGTCTTGTTTAGTTTTTTGAGCTGACTCATGTTCACTCTCCTCCAACTCCTCTTCACCAAGGTACTCTTCTCCGGGGTTTTCATCAAATCCACTATGATCCACTTCTTCATTTTCAACCCTCCTTTTTCTATTCTCCAACACCATAATAACCAAAAAAGGAACCAAGAAGAAGAAAATGCCAAGAAATATAACCATGATGTTTGAAATTTGAAGTTTTGAATCTGCAAAAAAATGGAATGGGAATGGGAAATAGAGAAATGTTTTTATTTATTTATTTAGGAATGAATATTAAAAAAAAATTGCTAGAATAGAGTGTAGAGCCTACCTCTTTGGCCTCCAATCTCCCCTTGCAAGCTCTTCAATCTTTCCTTGCTCTCTCTTGCTCTCACTCTCACTTGCTCTCTCTTGCTCCTCACTCTTTCTTGCTCTCACTCTTTCTTGCTCTCACTCTCTCAATTTCTCAAATAATGAAATTCATTTGAGGTAGGGTTTATTTATATTCTCTCCCTCTCTTCCCTCCCTTTATTTTCCTACTGTCATTTTTGTTTTTGTTTTGTTTCTTGTTTTTTGTTTTTGTTTTGTTTTTTGTTTTTTGCTTTTTGTTTTGTTTTTTTGTTTTGTTTTTTTGTTTTTGTTTTTTGTTTTTTTGTTTTTGTTTTTGTTTTCGCACGAATTTTTTTGGGTGTCGCTCATGCCACTGGGAAAGATTTTTATAACCTGGGAGCAGTGGAGAGCGATCGCTCCCCGACCGCTCCCAGAGTGACGAGAGCTCAGTCGATTCGGAAATAGGCAGGGAGCGCAAATTTGTTTTAGGGAGCGCGCTCCTAAGTCGCTCTTGCCTGGAGTGCGGATTGGGAGCGAGATCGGGGGGGGGGGGGCTGCTCCCCCGCAACACTGTGGACCAGGGCACTCACAGGGGTTCTCTCAAACCCTAACCTTTACTTGTAAGAATGAGGACTCCCTAGGGTTTCCTTCAAACCGTAGTATTCTTTTAGGTCTCTGCCATCTTCATCCGTTTCACTCTATTTGATCATGAAATCCATCATAGGTGTTTTCACAGGGGTGATCTTAATGACTTTTCTTCAGCCCAACTCTGATACCATGTTAATTTTTAGGGCTAGATTGTTCTTTCTGTAGATAATTGCATTTTCAAACTTTTTCAACATTTTCATATAACATGCACCCCATAACATCATATCATCATTAACAATTATGTAGAGAGAACAATAACATCAACCATGCAACAGAACAATAAAGAAACAATAGAAGAAAAACATGCACAACAGAGACACCTGTATTTAGGTCAGAGACCAAGGAAAAACCCCATTAGGGGGAAAACCCAATCAAATTCTTCTTCTAATAGATATGTACAATAAGTATGAGACATCAATCACATAAGGACACCTAGGGCCAATCCAACAATAGACCATACCATATTGTCATAGTCACTGTCATAAAGACAAGCAATAAATCACAGATACTGTCATACATCAGAGTGTTATTGCCATATCATTAAAGTCACTGTTATGTAACAAGGTCATTGTCACTGTCATGTAGATCATTGCCATGTAAGCCATACATCACTGTCATATCATTGCAACATCCTTAAAAGGTCACCGCCCTATCACTGCCATACAATAAGGTTACTGCCACTGTCAAGTAGATCACTGCTATGTAAGCCATACATCACTGTCATATCCTTGCTATCCTTCAAGGTCACTCCCATATCAATAAGTCACAACCATACAAGGTTACAAAAGTTGAGCCATAGAGATGAAATTGATCCATCATAGTCAGGCCACAAAGATACAAAAATTGAGCCATACAAAGATGAAGTGATTCGAGTTACAAAGATTATTACAAGCCTATACAATGAGCCATTGTATGAATGTGAGCCTCTTTGAAAAATCGAGTCACAAAGGTAAGTGCAAGTCTCACTCTAAATACTATATGTGAGCCTTAAAGTAATCAAACCACTGTATAAGTGAGTAGGGAAAATTTTAAGGATGGAAAATTATCTGGAAGTTTAAAAACATTAGTGAATCTCACTAGTCCCTAATATGCAAACTATAAAATGTTTATTGATGTATTTGTAAAAATTTTCAAATTTATAATGATTATATATATACTTTCTATATAATATTGGCGATTTTTTAGGTGAAATAATTTTATATTGTAAAATTTGGTCGAATCATTTTTCTAAAAAGTGGAAATTAGCAAATCTTTCTTTTGGAAAAATCATGTAAAATTAGCCCACTTGCGAATATTAGCCCCTAAAATTTTCCATGTAAGTGAGCTACTGTAAAGTATAGTGAACCGATTCATTGTATAAATAACCCACTGTAATGGAGAGCGAGCCACTGTATAAGTAGTACAATGCCACAACATGTAGCGATGCCACTGTAGAGATACAAAGATGCCATTGTAAGAAATGTGATGCCATAGAGATACAAAGATGCCATTGTAATAATGTCGCAGGGTATAGTGTAGCGAGTCACTGTTGCAATCTTTAGAGTAACAAGTCACTAATGCGATCTCAGAGTAGCATGTCACTGTTATATATATATATCTCTTTCTCTCTCTCTCTCTATATATATACACACGAGTTGCTATGCGATGCTATAGAGAACCATAAGACCCTTTATTTATACAAATTGATGGGGTGCCTTCAACTTTGAGGCCAACTTGAGCCGACTTGCAAATATTGGAAGGAAATTCTTAAATTCGAATTTCGCTCAAAATAATATTAAATACATACTTTTACGTCTTTAATGATTGCTTGCCCATGTTAATTTGTGCCATATTAATAATAATATTTCTTTATCCAATTTGAATTTTTTTTGGGGCAGTTGGGCTTCCTTTGGGGTCTTTGGGTTTCTATGGGGAAATTCGTGCCAAAGTTGCCCTCAATTTTCAACACATAAATTGACAACATCGGAATGCCTGAGCATCAAAATTTTAGCAAGACAAGACACAAAGCAAATAGCTATCAAAATTGTCGAGTTTTGGTATGGAACCTTGCGGTGGAACTGCAATAAATGGCTAGACTTCGAGTATAAGAGAAACGAGGAATAAATCAAATTGATACCAGAAGCGTTGAGTTCGATATGGAACCTTGCTACCAAAAGGTTGGGGTTCAATAGAATAGGTGGAACTTGACGATAAACCTTCACATTTGTTAATTGAAGACAATGCTATACCAAAAGGCTATACTCCAAGTATCAAAGAAACGAGGAATGAAGCAAATGGCTACTGTAAGTGTTGAGTCCAGTATGAAACCTTGCTACCAGAAGGTTGTAGTACGATAGGAGTGAAACTTGACGACAAACCTTTAGGTTTGTTAATTGACAACAATGGTTGGGATATCATAAAATGTAGAAAACGTTACAATCAAGATATGGAAACTTGGGATGCTACAATCCACTACTTATAGATGACAATGAAAGTATGATTTTCTCACAGAAGAAAGGGTTTTGCATTCAAAGTTTGACTCTAGTTCTAATATATGTAACTAGGTTGGCTATATTGATTGTATGCAATGGTGTCATATGGATTGTGGTATTCACATATAAAAAATGGTATATGTCTGTGTTGAAAAACATAACTTTCTTGAAGCTTTGGCTACTTTTGACGTTCAAGATAAGTCATGTCCAAAACTTTGAAAATGATATTGTGGTTGCTACAGTGCACTGCTTATAGATGACAATGAAAGTATTATTTGTTCACAGAAGAAAGGGTTCCACATTCAAAAATTTGACTCTGGTTCTAATACATGTAACTAGGTTGGCAACATTGATTGTATGCAATGGTGTCACATGGATTGTGGTATTCACATATAAAAAATGGTATATTGTCTACTTTGAAAAACGTAACTTTCTTGAAGCTTTCGCTGCTCTTGTCACTCAAGATAAGTCATGTCCAAAACTTCGAAAATGATATCGCGGTTTCTTCTAGGTTCAACTTAAATATAGAAAGGTATATTAGTATAGCTCCTGTTGAAGGCTGCAATGCTGAAACATAAATTGTTCTTTGCTGAAGGATATCACATATGTGCTTTTCTCATTGTTATTTATAAACAGTCAAGAAAGAATATTATTCCTTAATTCAAAAAGGGTAATGTTCGTTTCCTTGGGTTTGAGCTAGAGCAAATGTCCAAACACCAATATGGATTTCACCAGGCTCAGCGATGATGACTTTGTTTCTCCTTTAAAGCATTCTGCATTGCTAGATTTCCAGAGTATATACCTAAAGGATTCTATCCAAGGTCACCACATGGAAGGTTAGAAGTGCAACATCCAGTCAAATCAAATCTTGCAAATTTTTCCCCAGGTTCTACGGAGTGTTGCATTTTACTCTATATATTCCTTACTCAATGTCTGAAGGTAAGGAGGAAGAGTAAGGTAATAGAAAGTGAGGGGTACTTGTTACCACACAATCTATAGGGTCCTAAGGAAGGGAAAACCTAAGGGGCAACTACTAGACTAAGTGACAACAAGGAGACAATGACCACTGTCACCTTAGTCAACGTCCCCTGCTCTTTATGGACATTCACCGATGAGAGGAGTCTGGGTAGGAAGGGAATCACTTGGAATGAATAGATCAATGATTCAGGTGTGAAGTGACCCCACAAAGCCCATTCAAGGAGAGACACAATAATGGTTCAATGCTTCAAGGAAGCTAAAAGCTCTCCAAAAAGGACCTAGGAGGAGATCAAGGCTTAGGGTTTGAGATAAATGATAATAATATGTACTCCTAAGATCAAGATCCCAAGTGATGGGATAGGACCTCTCAAAGAAGCTCAATGTGATGCTTTAATGCTCTCAAGAGGATCTTTGCTTCCTTTGAGAGACCTAGGAAAAACTTGCACTAGACCTAGGGTTTTATGAATGATCATGGGAAGAAATACGTCCAAGGTATTCACTAGGTCAAGGCAAGGGAGGAGAAAGGGTTTCTTATGATTTATTCCAAGGAATACTATGCTCATACAACCCTCAAGAAAGTCCCTCAGTATAGGAGAAACAAGCTAGGGTTTCCCTTCTAGGGCACACCTAGGGCACAAGATTTTATGGATGAGGAACCGTGCGAAATCCACCAAACTTGGAGATCCCATGGCAATGTGAAATTTCTAAATAGAAATCCAATTGCAATGATTAATATTATTTCTTCTACTTATTAACTTAGAAATAAGTTATTCACAACATTTCTACAACAAATATCTAAATAAATTCTACTGCAGACTTCACAATTAAAATATTGTGGAAAGTGAATGCAAAGAAAAATACTAGTACAAGTATAACTACGATGACACATTTATTTTTGGACAATTGTCCCTGGAAAAACCTAATGGGGGAAAACGATGCAATAGATGAGGGTTTCTTTATTATTCTTTAGCAAAAATCTCATGTGCAAGATACAACTAGCAGATTAGAAGAGGATTCTCTGTGAGAAATTTTATAGACACTTCTTGATGAGTTTCTAATCCAGGAGCGGACCTGCTGCCTCCTCTGCGTCAACCCTTGCATGAGAACTACGAAGTCCCAACGTCATATTGCCTCTGTGCTGTCCCCCCTCTACGTCACAACCTTTGCATTGTCCTCCCTCTGCTTTGCTTCTTTTGTTCCTGACCTCCCGACTGATGTTGATACCGTCTCTCTCTCCTTCTCACCTGCGACTCTCCCTTTGATTATCTGAGTATCCGCCTCTGGTGTTTTTTCCAAATGTCCCTCGATGTCCTTCTTATAATCTTCCAGTTGAGAACCAACGACCCAGATTAGATTCTAATCAATGGCTCAAATCATTTGGACTCGATCTTCGTCTTCTTCTAGAAGTTACATCGACAGTTTAGATTAATACCCAATAATTATTTTAATTTAAAATAATGTATTATTTTAATAAAACTGTCTTCGGGTGGAATTTCCTAAAACGATTTTTGGGTATAGTGGAATACATATATCCAAGCCTCCCTGCAAAATTTGAGACTTAGAGCACATCTGATGCTACCAAAAATCAACACTCGCTCTTAGCGAGGAATGTGCTCTAGCAATGCAACCTGTCGAAGCATCACCTTGTTTTGTAACATCTCCCTCTGTGCTGCTGATGTCGGGTGTTGACCACTGGAGTAGCACCTGATGATTATGTGAAGACTCCATGCCCAAGGATGATCCAGAGGACACTTGTACCATCAGATGTCATCAGTCAACAGAGTTTTTTAACTCTACTTCTATCTTCTCATCATCTTTCTTGTAACCAGATTCCACACCCTGCGGGGAATTGTAATAAGTGATGCTAGTATGATGATTTTCTTGAATTTGTAACAGGCCTAGGATGTGGGACTTGGTCAGCAAATGAGTACACCTTGGAGTGTTTTTTTTATCCGGTTAATTATCCCTTCTTTTTCAGAGGCGGATAATTCTCTGGATTTTTTCACTCATTTTTACCCCAAAGCCGAGGTGACGGTTTGAAGATTGAGCCTCTGCCACATCTTAGTGTCTAGGGTTGATGTATATTACCATACTAGATCACACAAAAAGTTTCGTGGAATTTGGCTAGGTCTAAGTAGGATTTTTAATAGTTAAAAAATTTCCCGCAAAACGGGATTTTTTAATTATTTTTTATGTAAAGGCATAAATAAGTGGCCTTAGGAGATGTCTGGGGCGTATGACCAATCAAAATTCATCCTCAGAGGCCCAGCATTCTCCTAGAGCCTACTTTGGGGTCAAAATTGACTCAGAGTCCCTCAAAAGGCAATTTTTCCAGTGACAGTAGCAAAAATGAAGAAGAAATTCAAAAAAATAAATAATTGGAAAAATTTATAAATTTTTCCAAAGTCAAAATAAGTCAAATTTTGACATGGAAGTCAAGCGGAGAATCAAGGGTGATGTGGCAAGCATGTGGGACCCACCAAGAAAGCCACACGCTCAAGTCAAAGAAAGTCAAAGCAAGTCAAAAGACAGTCAACTGGGCCCACGTTGAGGTTCATAAAGCACATCGTATGATTTAATTTTTGATGTGAATGTTATAAAAGGTTGAAAGTATAAAGTCTTAAGGTGGAAAGGGGACCCACCTCAGCTCCACGAAAAATACGTAGCTCAGCCAACACAAAAAATAAACTCCACGCTGGCACAACAAAGTACGTACGCAGGTGGGCAGTCAAACAGTTACACGCTGGCAGTCAAAGCCTCCACGCAGGTCAGCAAATACATAGCGTTTACGTGGGTATACACAGCAGTTTGCAAAGGGCAGCCCACTCAGCAATAATACGCATAGTCAACAGCAGTTTACGGTGGGCAAAACAGCAGTTAACGTGGGAAATTCCAGAAGTCCTACAGCAGTTATCTCCAGCAGTTTAAACGTTGACAGCCAAGCTACAACAATTCGTGGTCAGCACATCAGTTAACGTGGGCAGCTCAACACAACAATTAATACACGCAACACCTACAGCAGTCAAAGAGCAGTTTAGAGGCAATAAACAACAGTTACATGGACAGTCATATCAGCCACTTGTACAAATTCTCTTGACATTGGGATTGTCACAAGTTACACTTGTCATTGTCTCTTGGCATTGGGATCTCCTCCTATTTCTTATTTATATGAGCCTTGGGCTCTTATTGTATCATTATAGAACGAGCTGTTGGGCTGGCGGAGACTCTGCTGGATTTTGTACTTACCTCTCATATAAATAAATAAAAGTCTTTGGGGTTACTGGCTTCTTTTGTGGCGCATGCTTTGGTTGATGAGGTATACCTGTGTCGTTTGATATTCATTTGATTTCATATTTGCTATCTAGTTGTTTCTCTTTGTGCATTTTCCTGAGGGCATTATTGTCTAGGGAGGAGAGATTTGCCGCTATCTCAAATCTCCTCTGGGCTTGGTATATTTTGTGCTCTCGTTGTAGCTTGTCATTGTCGGTTCAATGACAAGTTCGACTTGGTCTCTATATGCCAAGTCTCTTTTGCACTAACAATTGGTTTGCAGGCATTTGTTATTTAAGGACAGGTTGCCGACTCTATTGGAGTGTGAGGACTTCTTCGGTTGGAATAGTCACCTCCAAGGATATCAAAGGTCCCACAAGTTGTTCAAGCCAGCAATTTCATAAGACATCAAAAGATTTACTCAAGAGGGGGTTTCCTGAGCCCTTCGCTTATTTTCTATCTTGAAAAATTATCGCATATTTTCTTCTTTCATTTGAAAGCATTTGACTTCGTTCTAAGCAAATAAAAAAAAAATACATTAAAAAATTTTCATTTCTTAAAGAGCAACGCTTTGAAGGCACTGGTCATTTATGTGTTTCATGCTTATCTCATGTGTTAATGACTATTGCTCATATCAGGTTTTCCTTATAGATCTTAGATAAATAATCTATTTAGCTCTAGCTGTTCTCCTAGAAATTCGCATCTTTGTTTTTAGCTTAACTTTTCATTAGGGACCACCCCCCTTAGCTAACCTAGGAGATAGCTCAAACGGAGAGAGTTGGGATTAGTGTGACAGCCCCTTCTCTGAGTTCCCTGCCACCAACCACACCTTGTGGGGTTGAAGGCTTTTCTCACTGACTCGTAGGTAGGTGCGGGCGGCAGGGTCAACATCGGGCATCACTGCCAACCAACTACTGCGCAAATGCCGCATTTGTACTGCCACTGACCCTGCCACTGCCAACACTGCATCTTTACTGCAATTCCCTCTCATTCCCTGCCACTGTCACTGAGAAATTACCTGTTTATGCTACTAAAATGGATTCTCTACCATACCTATCCGCTCTTCGAACTGAATGAACTTAGCTCTTCCTAGAGCCTTTTGTGAGTACGTTTGCTACCTGATCTCCTGTGGGGACATAGTGTAGTTGAACACAGTACATGCTGAACACAGTCTTTGATAAAGTGACATCTGATATCAATGTGTTTCGGCCGATCAAGAAATACTAGAATCTCAAAGAGTTTGATACAACTCCGATTATCGTAGTAAACCTGGTTGCTTCCATCATTTCTCTGAACAAACTCACAAGAAATTTTCTAATCCATATAGCTTCGCATGTAGCTGTGTTGACTGCCATGTATTCAACTTCTGCTGAGCTCAGAGCTACCAACTTCTGCTTCCTACAGCACCAAGAGATCATCCTTGATCCAACACCAAAGCAGTACCCAGAGGTACTTTTCCGGTCTGCTGAACTACCTGCCCAATCTGCATTTGTGAATCCATTCAATCTGACATCATCCCCTCGGGAGTATTTCAACCCATATCCGACTGTTCCACGCACATACCTAAGAATGCACATAGCTGCTGCCCAATGCACCCTTTTCAGTTCTACCATGAATTGACTAAGGGTGTTGACAACGAAGCAAATGTTTGGCCTAGTGTTGATCAGATACATGAGCGACCCAATAAGCTGTTTGTACAAGGTAGGGTCCACCTCCTTGTCTCCTAATGCATCTATTTTCTTCTAGTTGATGATCATGGGAGTAGCCATGGGTCTGTTAGGATATTCCGACACATAGGAATAGTTAAGTTCAACTTGGTCTAGTATAGAGTTAGGTTAGCGTTAGGTAAAGTGTGTTTCTTTACCGTTGTACATTTTGTAACTTACAATCCGACGGTCACGATATT
>APFE030809673.1:30641-62401 GCA_000404065.3 Pinus taeda
TGTTTCCCTCTCTGAGGGTTTTAACCACGTCAAAATATTGGTGTATTGATCTGTGATCTGTTTGTGAGCGGTGTCCTTCTGGTGTTCTGTCTGAGGAACTTACCCTGTAAATTCCTACAGGGTCGACAATCCTGCATTCTGAATCTCTTCAAAAATTTTGTAGCATATCTTCCTTGCCCAAGGAAGATCTCCCCATTCTTCTGCCAAACTTCCAACCCTAGAAAAGAATGCATCAACCCCATATCCTTCATGTCGAATTCTACTTCAAGATTCTTCTTGCAGTCCTGTATGAGCCTAGATGACCCTATTAAAAACAAGTCATCCACATATAATACAAGAATAAGTGGCTCATTCTCTACCATTAAATAGTAGAGATTGGGATCAACATCACTCTTGACGAATCCCAGTTGCTGCAAGTAATATCAATCCGACCATACCATGCTCTGGGTGCTTGCTTGAGCCCATATAGGGCTTTCTTTAATCTGCATGCATGAGTTCTCTTTCATGATTTTCGAAGCCTTCAAGCTGTTCTATATACACCTCTTCTTCTATCGCCCCATTCAAGAATGTTGTCTTGACATCCATTTGGTGAATCTCCCATCCCATTTGAGCTGTTAGGGATATAACAGATCTGATAGAGGTATATCGGGCTACTAGGGAGAAGGTCTCTTCATAGTCTATTCCTTATTTCTGTGCATACCCCTTTGCCAAGAACCTAGCCTTGTAATTCTCTATACTGCCATCCGCAACATACTTGATCTTGTAGATCCACCTTGATCCTACAACTGATCTATCCTTTGGTCTAGGTACTACTTCTAAAACATCATTCGTCGTGATAGAACTATACTCTTCTACCATGGCATCCACCCAAACTTGGTGTTGAACGACTTCCTGAAAGGTAGAGGGTTCTTCAACCTGTGCTACCAAGGCCTGGTATCTGTCAGGCTGTGTATGCTGCCTCTTCTCGGTTCTAGGAGCTCCAACAAACTCCTTTGCATCTGTCGTACTTCCCTGCTGGTGGGAGGCTCAATCAACTCCTCCTAGTCCTTTCGTTCCATCTGCTGAGAACTATTTGGATTTCCTTCTTCTGAGGAAATGCTGGTACTGGTCACTGTATTCGATCGAAGTGTCTGTCTTCCTTACTGCCCTTGCTGCTGCTGGACTAATGGAACATCTACAGACTGACCTTCTGTTGGCATCTCTCGAGATTTCCTGAAAGCTCTATCTTCCCGTCTTACTACAATCTTCCTGCTGCTAGGAATGTAGATTCTATATGCCTTTGAGGTCTCGCTATATCCTACGAGGTACCCCTTTTTTGCAGTTTGATTTAGTTGACTGCGCTTTTCGTTTGGAATGTGACAATATGCCACGCTTCCAAATATCCTGAGATGACTTACTTCTGGCTTCTTCCCTATGAAGACACCTTCGGGCATTCTCTTCCCCAACTCTCTGTGAGGAGTTCTATTCTGGATATATACCGCTGTGTTGCAACTTTACCCATAAGAATCTAGGCAAGTCTTAATCATACAACATAGTTTTTGCTGCCCTAACAGTAGTTCTATTTTTCTGCTCTACTACTCCATTATGCTCCAGATTATATGGAGTTGTCCATTCTCTTTTAATGCGATCCTTTGCGCAGAAATCTGTGAAGTCTTTGTCTGTATATTCTCCACCATTATCTGAACGCAATACCTTTATCTTTTTCCCTGTCATGTTTTCAACAAGAGCCTTAAACTCTCTGAATCGATCAAAGACCTCACCCTTGGTCTTTAAGAAATAGATCTAGGTTATTTTAGAGTGATCATCAATAAAGGTGATGAAGTACTCGCCACCACTAAGAGCTCTTGTGGACATTAGACCACAGATATGTAAGTGTATCAATCCCAATACACATTTTGCTCTATTGTTGCTTCTAGAAAAAGCTGCTTTAGCATACTTCCCAAGTACACATCCTCTGCATAAATCATCATGCTCAGTACTAAGGACTGGAACTCTTGTAACGGTCTCTCTAAGCATCCTCAGTGCTCCATGGTGTAAGTGTCCCATTCGCCTATGCCATAATTTATTCAGTTCCTTTTCACCATCATGACTGTTGCCTATCAGTGCCATTGGAGACTTGAGCTGCAACCTATATTGTCTGTTGCTTCGAGCTCCAATTTGTCTCTTCTTCTTCCAGCTTGGATGTTTGACGTATACTTTCTTTCCAATGAAGTATACATCATATCCCTTGTCCTGTCACTGGGACACTGAAATCAGATTTCATTCCTAACCCGGGCACATGCAGAACATTGGTGGCTCGGATGCTGGTTCCTGCTTCCATCTGAAATGCTATGGTGCCTCTCCCTACTGGAGTACACTTCGTTCTGTTTCCCATAGTAATCTAGAAGTCCATTTGTTCTTCTTAATAGCTTGAGAAATATTCTCGTACTCCAGTCATATGGGCTGAAGCCCCACTATCAATGTACCAAACATCTGTTGACGCTGAACTTGCTAAGCATGCGAATTCTTCTTCTAATCTGGAAGATAATTTGGAGACACCTTGAGTTTCCATCTTTGTGCTATTTTTCTAACGATCTTTGACGATATCCTGGCCCAGCAACTGCTGCAGGAAAAACTGCGTCTTCTCCTGAAGACTGCTCTGTGTTGAAGTTTTTTCGCTGCTGCCTTTGTACTGACAAACTTCAATTTGGAAATATTCCTCTGTGTTGACTCTCTCAGAGAGAGATTTTCTCATGAGAATTTTTCCCTCCTAGGTTGGTCTACGCAATTCTTCTAAGGATTCGATTTTCTGCCCATGCAGTAATTTCGAACTCCCTCCTCTTTAACGCTGGCTCTTTCGATCTGCACTCTTGCTTAACCTTGCTCTGATACCATGTAAAAATTTCTAAATAGAAATCCAACCGCAGTGATTAATAATATTTCTTCTACTTATTAACTTAGAAATAAGTCATTCATAATGTTTCTACAACAAATATCGAAATAAATTCTACTGTAGCCTTCACAATTAAAATACTATGGAAAGTGAATGCAAAGAAAAATACTAGTACAAGTATAACCACGATGACAGTTATTTTTGGACAATTGTCCCCGGAAAAACCCAATGTGGGAAAACCGGTGCAGCAGATGACGATTTCTTTATTATTCTTCAGCAAAAATCTCATGTGCAAGATACAACTAGCAGATTAGAAGAGGATTTTCTGTGAGAAGTTTTACAGAGACTTCTTGACGGGTTTTTGATCCAGGAGAGGACCTACTGCCCCCTCTGTGTCTCACTGTGTCAACCCCTGCGTGAGAACTGTGCAGTCCCAGCGTCACACTACCTCTGCACTGTCCCTCCTTTACGTCATTGCCTCTGCGCTGTCCTCCCTTTGATCTGCGACTTCTATTCTTGACCACTCGACTGATGCTGATACCCTCTCTCTTTCCTTCTCACTTGCAACTCTCCCTCTGATTTGATTTTCTCTTGTCGAACTTCGATCAGTGAGAAAATCGATCTTACTCAGGTAACTGAGTATCCGCTCTGGTGTTTTTTCCAAATGCCCCTCGATGTCCTTCTTATAATCTTCTAGTTGAGAACCAACAATCCAAATTAGATTCTAATCAATGGCTCATATCATTTGGACTTGATCTTTGTCTTCTTCTAGAAGTTACACCCACAATTTAGATTAATACCCAATAATTATTTTAATTTCCTAAGTTTAGACTTAGGGACCCATTAAAAATAATTAATTATTTTAATAAAACTGTTTTTGGGTGGAACTTCCCAAAACGATTTCTAGGTATAGTGAAATACGTATGTCTAAGACTCCCTGCAAAATTTGAGACTTAGAGCACATCCGATGCTACCAGAAATCAATAGGCAAGACCTTAAGGAAGAGTCTTGTCCTCATGGAATCCCAAAATTCACTCTCTAAAGGAATTTGCTTGATGCCCTAGTCTGTAGTCCTAGAAAAAGGGGCCTAAAATTTGAGGAGAAAATATGGAGAAGAAAGGAGTTGATCACCAAGTTTCTTGGACTAGTGCCAAGTACATTCAACAATGGAGTCTTGAGATGCTTAAGATAAGATAAGACGTCTTCCAAGGGGGCTCGAAATTGATGCCCTACGTAACAATTTCAAACATTTACCCTCTTCAAGATATAATGGAGTTTCATGAAGAATCAAAGACATTCATTCGCTAGGAACATTCGTTACATGCCTTACATTGGATAACATATGCAATACTCTATTTGAAAAACTTTCCAAATTTAATCTTCAATAACTAGGGCACAAATTCACATATTTTGGAGCAACAATTGCATGGCAAAGAAACAACAAGGTATACTATATATGGTTGTTATGTTTGCAAAGCAGGTTGGTATGCTTGGTATGCTTGTTGGTTTTGGGTGCAAGGTATGCTTACATACATGTTTTATATTGTGAAAATTTCATCTATTGCAGCAACTAGAAATTATTCTTTTAATTGTTAATTTAATTTAACAATTTATTTGCCCACACAAACAACGAATAATTCTCTATTGCAATTTTCACAAATAAACTGCGAAAGAAAATAACGTTGGCAATTGAGAAAATTCTAGCGTACACAATAAAAAATGACAATTATTTTTGGATAAATGCCTCTGGAAAAACCCAACTTGGGAAAACTGGTGCAGCAGATGAGGGTTTTATTGTTATGCAGTGGTGAAATCTAAGTACAATCTATGGATGCCCAACTAGAAGTCTAAACAACAAGAAAATCTGGTCAAAATTAAGTTACGGAATTACCCTTCTTCCACAAGCAATCCCGACACAACTTTCCTTCAAAACACTCGTCCTCCTGTACCCTCTGTGTCAACCTTTGCCTAATGCTTGTGCAGGTCCTATGACGTCTAACCTCTGAATTGCCTCTGATGAAGTCGTTTTGCCTACCTTCGTTGAGGAAATCGCTTCTTCGGCACTCTGGAACCTTTGTCCATCCTCTTGAACTGAAAACAATTTTTCCTCCAACTAAAATGAGTAGCTCTTCTGAAGCAACTGCACAGTCCTTTGCGCTACCTCACTAGGAATAACTCGACGTCCTTGCTGCTGCCACTTTGGATATGGAAAACTTCCTCTAGATCACTGTCTCTGCCCCTCACTGTCTCTGTTTTGATCTCTGGCTCTCTGGCAACTGCTGTTGCTCTCTGGAAATCGAACTGCTAAAGTGTATTCTCCATCACCACATCGATCCTTCTTAAATATTCTTGTTGGGACTCCAACGACCAAGATTAAATCTTAATCAATGGCTTAGATCATTTCTGGATCGACCTGTATGAGTTTCTAGACTATTCTCACCTTGACATAAGTAATTTTGATTAATTAATCAATTTTCCTACGTTTAGACTTAGGAAACATTAAAAAATAGGAAGTCATCTCTAGGTGGAATTTCCAGAAACGATTTCTGGGGTTTGGAGATCTCACCCATTCTAGCCTCTCCACCAAATTTCGTGGCTAGAACACATCTGATGCTACAAAAACTAACACTCCCTCTTAGCGAGGAATGTGTTCTCTCTAGTGCTGCACATCCTGCCACAACACCCTGTCTTTGTATCACCTCCTGTCACGCTACTGATGTCTAGCCATACTGCCCACCAACCACTGCACAACTTTGATGCTGCATCTGTGTTGTTGCTGACACTGCCATACTGCTGGCAACTCTGCATATGCATTGCAACTAACTTTGATCTGTTGTTGCTGCAACTGAAACTACTGCAACTGAGAATCATTCAAAACACTGAATCATCTGTGTCCAGTATGATGCATCTGTCTCCAGAGTCTCTGACTGCTACTAGCATTTGCACTGTCACTGAAGACTCTGCGCTACTGCCAACTTTGCACTGAGCCACCTGCTTTGCTATTAACATTGCACTATCCTCCTTAACATCTGACTGCTACTAGTTTGCAACTGTTACTCTGGTATTGATTGCATCAACTGCCACTGATCCATCTTGCTACTGAATACTGTGGGCCCCTGTAGCCAGGTAATGATCCATGAGGTGGACTCCTCAAGGACCTTGCCTAATCTTTGTAGCTCTCTGGGGCTACAACACCAAATCACCCCACCTCACTCCTGGAGGTATATCTGCGAACATTGCAAAATATTCCCCCAACCTGGAGGACAACTAGCATCTGCTGCCGCGCCGCCTGGTCTTGCTTCTCCTGCTTGTCCTTCTTGAGAGGACACTGGGCACTGTAGTGGCCAAACTCGCCAAACTTGATGCACTTGACCTTAGATAGATCCTTCTTTTTCTTCTTCTGCTCCCCCTGCCCCTGACCGAGACCCTTCGATGCAAGGGCCACATTCTCCTCCTCCTTCACACTCTTTGATCCGCTGTTACTATTGCCACTGATGGAGCTCTTTAATAGAGCTTGCCTCAACTCCTGCTGCTGCAAATCGGCTCACATCCTGCCCCATCTAGATAGCATGTCTCTGCAAAATATACTTTGGACGAAGACATGCCAATCCTCCGAGACACTGTTTAGTGTGAATCGTACTAGCTCTGATAGTTGAGGCGTTGCCGCAACAACTGCAAGCTAATCTCGGACCTCTTGAATCCTAGCGAGGAAGGGATCTATGCCTTCTCCCTTATGCATCCTGATTCCTGATGCATTTGAGCTTTTCTTCTAGGAACATTTTCTGCTGCTTGAAAGTACTCTGATATAGCGTGGAGAGAGCTTCCCACATCTCTCTGGCTGTACCTTTGTCTGCCACATGTGAGACTATATGATCTTGGACTCCATCCAAGATCAACCGCTTCACCCTCGCCATCTCCTTCTTGTATTCTTTGAGCTGATATGCATCCTAGGGAATGGCCACCACATTATCAATGTAGGCTTTCTGGCCATATTCATTTAGAAGGAGGGATATCCTAGCCTTCTAAATGACATAGTTGGAAGCTCCATCCAACCTATCCTGATCCATAAGCCCTGTTGTGGCCATATTTGAATCTGATTTGGAAACCCCCTCTTCCTTTGCTCGGCTACTACTCTGTTACTTGCACTCCCTCCTAGAATGCGCAGATTTGCTAGTTGCTACTACCAATCTGCCTAGAAAAATCGAACTGCTAAGACTCGAAGTTCCCTAAGAGAAATTTTCCCTTTGTTGTGTGCGCTTTTCTCTTCCACGCAACGCTGGTTCTGCTACTACAAAACCCTCTGCATTCAACCAAGGAATCTGCTCAACAAAAATCGGAGTTGCTACTGCTCCCTCTAACTACTAGAATCACTATCTCGGGGAACTCCACTTTTCTGCAACCTTGCAACTGAAAATAGAATTCCTGCCCCAATAATTCAGCTTACCTGTCAATGAACTGTGCAACCTCTAGGAATTTCGGCCTATTGCTCCCTCTGAGCAGCGAAATTCTTTCCTCCACTTCTGAGCTTCCTGGATGATCACTCGCCCCGATACCATGTGAACATTTCATCTATTGCAGCAACTGGAGATTATTCTTCTAATTGTTAATTTAATTTAACAATTTATTTGTCCACACAAACAATGAATAATTCTCTATTGCAATTTTCACAAATAAACTGCGGAAGAAAATAGCGTTGGAAACTGAGAAAATTCTAGCACACACAATAAAAAATGACAATTATTTTTGGACAAATGTCCCGAGAAAAAAAACCCAACTTTGGAAAACGGGTGCAGCAGATGAGGGTTTTATTGTTATGCAACAGTGAAATCTGAGTACAATCTATGGATGCTCAACTGGCAATCCAAACAATAAGAAAATCTGGCCAAAATTATGTAAGGGAATTACCCTTCTTCCACAAGCAACCCCGACACAACTTTCCTTTAGAAAACTTGTCCTCCTGGACCCTCTGCGCAATGCTTGTGCAGGTCCTATGACGTCTAGCCTTTGATGAAGTTGTTTTGTCTGCTGTGTTGAGGAAATCGCTTCTCCGACACTCTGGAATTGAAAATGATTTTTCCTCCAACTAAATCAAGTTGCTCTTCTAAAGTAACTGCGCAGTCTTCTGCGTTGCCTCACTGGGAATAACTCAACCTTCTTGCTGCTGCTTCTCTGGACCCGGAAAACTTCCTCCGGATCACTATCTCTTCCCCTCACTATCTCTGCTTTGATCTCTGGCCTCTCTGGCAACTGTTGCTGCTCAATGGAAATCGATCTGCCAAGGAAATCAAACTGCTGAAGTGTATTATCCATCACCACATCGATCCTTCTTATATCTTCTTGTTGGGACTCCAACAACCAAGATTAAATCTTAATCGATGGCTCATATCATTTCTGGATCAATCCATGTGAGTTTCTAGACTATTTTGACCTTGACTCAATTAGTTCTGATTAATTAACAAGTTTTCCTATGTTTAAACTTATGAAACATTAAAAAATAAGTTAATAATCTAATTAAGTCATCTCTAGGTGGATTTTCCAGAAACGATTTCTCGGTTTTGGAGATATCATGCATTCTAGCCTCTCCACCAAATTTCGTGTCTAGAACACATCCGATGCTACAAAAACTAGCATGTATAAGGTTGATTTGAAGACTCGTTTGTTGGAGAAAATTGTTGTGATGCAAGGCAAGACTCCATGACAGGAAAGGCAAGGCAAGACTCCATGACAACAAAGGCAAGGTTGTTGAGACAATGACACGAAGATGTTGTGATGCACGTCCAAGGCAAAGGCAAAGATGTTGCAGAGATTTTTTGTGATGCATTAATGGCAAAAATTGTTATTGATCATGAGGAATGAATGCTTAATTATATAGTCATGTGTTATTAATGTTACATGATGCTGGCATTATGTTGATGAATTTAATCATTACATGTGGATTAAAAAATAGTATTGGGTGGAGCATTTATTTTTGTGTTCTAATATTGAAAATATGAAGAATTTGGGAACAAATGAGTGGAAGGCAGAGAGTCAAGCCTGTTCACTTCATATTCTTATGTGGTATACAAATAGCGAACAAACTATCTCTATAAAAGATGTGATTTTGGAAGGTAAAAAAAAAGTTACAGAGATAAAGAATGTGTGAGGGCTGATTGAGGTGTTATGCGTTAGTTACCGACACATATGAAGCTTATATGAGGCTGATTTGAAGGGAAGAAGAGACAGAGATGAAGATGGAGATATGCATAATTGATGACTAGGCAAACCAACACATTGTTGATTCTTGTTTGCATCAGGGGATTGTAGTCTCCTTTCAAGTAGTAGCTTGATAAATATCAGGTTGGAGTCTGTTGAGGCAGAAGCCTCTTGTGGGTTGTAGCCTACAGAAAACGTATGGGAGTCTGAGCTTCCTTGCATGTTGCAGCTTGCAGAAAATTGAGGTAGCAACCTCTTGTAGGTTGGAGCCTACAGATGTTAAAATTGGCAACTAGGGCCAAACTCTATGTGGGTCATCTTATTTATGGTAGTTGATATTTTTCTTGGATCCCTTTCATCGAGAGGTGTAGGATTGATCTAAAGATCATCCGATTCCGATAAGTATTCATGGAGTTATGAATTTATTTGCGTTATAAGACAATTCGTCAAGGTCGGCTAGCAACCAAATAAACCCCACATGTGCTCAACGTTTTAGTATAAATAGAGGTGGCCTTCAAATCATTTGAACACATTTGGGACGTCTTCCTCTCTCTACTTGTCTTTGGGTTTTAGTAGGAGGAGAGATCCTAAGGAATAACGTTGCCTTGATCTAGAGGGCAGAAAGCCGGAACTGCCGGAAAAGCTGGAAAAATCGGAACTGCTAGAAACGCCGGAACTGCCGGAACTGCCGGAACTGCTAGAAAAGTCGGAACTGCCAGAAAAGACGGAACTGCTAGAAAAGTCGGAACTGCCGGAAAAGCCGGAGCTACCAGAACAGCCGGAAAAGCTGGAAACGCCGGAAATGCCGGAATTGCCGGAAAAGCCAAAAATGTCGGAAAATCCAAAACTGCCAGAAAAGCCAGAAACGCCGAAATTGTCGGAAAAGCTGGAACTGCTGGAAAAGACGGAATTGCCGGAAAAGATGGAACTACCAGAAAAGCCGAAAATGCCAGAAAAGTCGGAACTGCCAGAAAAGCTGAAAAAGCTGGAAATGCCGGAACTATCTGCCGGAAAAGCCGGAACTGCCGGGACTGTCGGAACTGCCAAGAACAACCGAAACAGCCGGGAACAGCCGGAACTACCGAAATAGCCGGAGCATCTGTCTCCGAAGGAAAGTAGCATGTAAGGGACAACTAACTAACATTGGGACAATTCTATGGTACTTAGCAGCAAATACACCAAGCATGCAACAACAAGCATGCTAAGGACAACAAGCATGCTAGGGACAACAAGCAAGCAAGGGACAACAAGCAAGCAAGGTGCAACCAACACATAGGTCAGGTTGGCAACATGGTGTAGCAATGACACAATGCAAAACAGTGATGGGTACAATCATGATTAATGAAGCCTGATGAGATGCAGCATAGTGATGATGGGCGCAACATGGTGCAGTGCGGTGAGGTGCAGCATGATGACGAAATGCAGCACAATGATAGGTGAAGGAGTCACCTTGGAGAATTAGTTGAAGCGGCATGTCTTGAACTGATCTCATGTATCATCTTCTTAGAGATGATCTATGCTCTTATCTAGATAAGTCAAAGTGTTGATTTCTGTTGTAAACGTACTATCTCTCTCTCTTCCTCTACTGAACTATTAAAGAGCTTATAAGAAGAATTGATCAAGGGTTTCCCCACATTGGGGTTTGTCCCTTGCTAGCACCACATCTTGTGTCCTCTTGTCTTGGCTTCTCTTCTGCGATTTATGTTTATGTTCTATCTGCAGTTTACTTTAATGCTGATGTGATTGCTAATCTGGAAAAGATATGGAGCTAACTGTGAAAATTGAAATAAATTGCTCTAAGCATATAACATACCTAAAATTAACAAAATCAGATGTAATAAGGTAGTAGGAGCTTGCCTTTGCATCAAAACAATAACAAAAATTGTGGTGTTCTCCCTTTATGGGTTTCCACTTATATCTGGTGTCCATACGTGTTATTATGTGCCGATATGATGTTTTGGTCTGTTTACTACTTTCTGTTCACATATATTTAATCTGCGGGTCATTATTTGTTAAGCTGCTCATTTACTGTTTCAGTTAATGTGTAAAGAAAAGAATTTTACCCTCGCCCTCCCCCCCCACCCCTCTTGCCCGCCCCTCTCTCAGTTTAGTCAAGTTTCCATACATAATTGCTATAAATGATCACAAAGAAAATGACAAAGGCTTTTGACAATGCAACACCAAAAACTTCTAACTCTGACAAAACTATTAAAAATGACAACTTCACAGAGAGATGAATAGAAACTTACCTGTTTTGTATAAGAACCTGCTAGAAAGAAATTTTGAACAGGAGTCTTCTGATCTGGCCTGAAAAGATCCATCCCAGGAGCTTCACGATAAAGAGATTGTCCAATTTTTACAACAGAAGACCAGGTCATCTCCAATCCTTGTGCCGATGGAAAGAGGGACAACACCTGTGACAAGGGCAGGGTCTTATGTTTATCTATATAAATGTACACAAATTTGTTTCATTTCTTATCCTCCATGTAATTTAAGAACATAATTATAATTGAGAATTTGAAACAAATTTGAAAACAACAACTATCAGCCAGGGGCAGTACGTCATGCCTGATATTACAAAATTAAGAATAGGAAAAACTATGTAAATAAGTGTATAACAAAATAACAAGACAAACAAAAACACACTTTTGCATTCCATATCTTTATGTAATGAGTAGACACAGCATATTGTTGTCAACAAATATCTAGGTCAGTTGCCTTCTCAGACAAACCATGACTGGGACATCACTTTCAAGTTTGTAGCACAGCAAAACAGGTGCATTGTATATACTCACAATATTTAGACCCAGTGGATGGGCAGTTACATGGCTATAAAGCAACTGAATGCAAGGATCCAGATAGTTATAAGAAAAACAGCAGTGCTGGACATAAACTGGGACAGGAACAGAAAGGTAATGTACATGATACAAAAACGAAAAACAAAAAAATAATACAGAATGTAGCAAGTCTTAACCATCTGAAATAAAGTTTGAATAGTTCACCATGTCTAAAGATTTATTTGTTCCATTGTATATGCTCTTCCACATTTTGATTTGCTGTTTGCAAATATTTTTCTTTGAATATAAAACATATTTTTCCAAAAAAATGGTATTAAACCATCTAGCCAAGGGACCTAAACTGATGTTCGATAATGACTTTGGCAGCATTGCAACAAATTGAAGAATAGAAAGAACAACAGCATTAGAAATATTGAATGAGATGAAATGGGTATGTATCTGAAACCTGAAACTGAATATTACAACATGATCATTATGAGCTACACCAACAACCAAAGTCGTCAAACTTGCTCTTGGTGTTAACCCCAATGGGGTAACTACCTTAGAGGCACTCTCAGAAGAATGTGTTGTTGCTGATAACATGAGCCTTCTTGCTCAAACTCTCCAGACTCAGCAATTCGCTCATTTTCTCCTTCAAATACAGTGTTGTGCTAGCTCAACAGTGATGTTTCAGATGCTCCACCCCACCTCTCATATTGACAGATAAACATATGGATGGGATGGTACAGTTTGTTACAGCATCTTCTACTTTGATATACCATGTATTGGTATTCTTGCTTGGATGTGGTACTATAACATCTTGGTCTTGCTCTGAAAGTGGTAAACTCTAACGAAATCTGATAACACTTCATAACATTATACTATATAGTTTTATTCTTTGCCTCATTGTATGATAGGAGACATGGTTCTCTTTTAGAAGTGTTGTCATTTCACAAGTCAGATTATACTACTGGGAAAATAGTTAAGGTAACATCTTACACATCCCCAATCATATTTAAAACTTTCCACTCCTGCCCCTCCCCGAGCCCCCTTAACTCCATTCCATCCATAAAAAACTATCCCCTTCATATTTGACATATCAAAGATCAACAAAAAGGTCTAAATGAAGAAAAGCCCAATCATTAAAGCCAAAAAAGGTTAAGAGGCGGAGAGCCAATAAAGTTAAAAGCCAATAAAATGTAAAGCTTGAGTGAATGCCCGATGAGGCAATTACCCCTAGTCCCATGCCTGTCTATGAATATCTAAAGAAAAAGCGTCTTGTTCAATGAAATGAAGACTTAAAGAAAAAAGAAAAGGGGGTGGTAAGAAACAGTGCCAAGGAAAGGCAACTCAATGATAAGCCCCCTCCTTAAAGGCTGCTATTGAAAGCTAGATCAAATATAAGATCTCCACATCATTGCTTGAATTTCAGTGTCATCACATCAAGTTTTTTCCTTCTCTTTTCATAATTTTCCATCACTTCACTTATTTTGACTTATGGACTTCCAAAACATGCTTTGTTCTACGACTTTACACATGCATTAGGGTTAATTGTTGTTCCCCCATGGTAAAACTTAAGCAAATTTAAAATTTTTAAAATTAACGTTTGTTATGTTGTGTTAGAAGAAATGACTAAGGGTATGCCACCTCATGGCACATCAAGAAGTTGGACCCACCACAAATGGGCGCCTTGCATTGGGATTTGTGTACCATACCTTGGAATCTATGACACTCCATTGGGATCCGTGATGCTATATTGAGATCTACTTAATTCATTGAGATACTTTCCATTGCATTGGGATCTGTGACAATGCATTCGGTGACAACAATGGTGCCACATCATCACAAATGACACTTGGACTATTCAATGATGGCTCCCTTGCCTAGTTGGACACCTTATCATCACACATGCATTATTAATCTCTACTTGGACAACATGTGGAAGTTTGTTGAGGCATTTGAGGATTCCTAAGAGGTAGTTACACAGGGTCATAGGTTATTACCAGTGAAGCACCACTCGTATAAGACCCGTGAGTACCCGCGGGTCTTGGCGGGTTCTATGCCAAGCCGGTTCACTTGCATAGAGCCCGCGCTTAAGACCCAGACTTGACACATCCCTTACAAACTCCTACGTGATGTTCTTTTAGTTCAGGTATTCCATCTACTATAGAACTTAGAGTTGGAAGGATTTTGAAATGTAGATGACCCAATCTTCTATGCCAGAGTTCACATGGGCTAATTTCAACGTGAACTAAAGCTTGTGCTAGAGGAGATATCAACCTGTAAAGTCTTCCTTCTCGAATGCCAATTACTCTAGCATTCTCTATGCTTGAGATTTTACTCCATACTACAACTTTTCCATCAATGAAAGCTACTCTATCACCCTTATCTTCTAGACTTGAAATGGAAAATAAGTTCTTATGCAAACTTGGAACAAATGGGATGTTGTTGAGGTGAATGTTGTTGCCATTCTCCAACGCTATAGAGGTTGATCCAATACCTCTCACGGGATAGCTTTTGTTATCTCCAAGTTCCACTGAGTAAGAAGATTTTCCCTTTGATAAAGTCTTCAATTGTTTGTGATGACCTGTGTCATGTGCCTAGATGCACCATTGTCAATTACCCAAATGCTCTCGTCTTGGAATGTGCCGATGAGTGTCAAGAAGAGACCTTCATCCTTTTCCTTGATTACTTCCTTCTTTGTAGAGAATAAGAGGCCCCATACTTCCTTGATGTTTTTCTTGAGATAGCTTGCTACCTTTGAACACTTTTTGATGAACTTCTTCAATGTAGTGGAGATCTTCATGATGCCCTTAGCTAGCCTTAACTTTGATACTATGTTGATAATTCAATAGGGAAATGATTATGATTAATTCTCTTTACTTGATAATTGCTTGTGATTCCTTTTTACTTATTAGCTTTGTTCCTTATTATTATATGTGTGAAGCATCAAACAACTACCAAAACAAGAAGAACAATGACACAATATTTAAGTTGTTAGCCAGCGCCAAAACCTCTCCTCTTGAGAGGAAAACCCTTAAGTCTCTTCCCTTCCTTATATATTCTTCAATTGACGAATTCCATGCCCTTAAGGCTGATACCAATACCCTCCAAGATCAAGACCAACCTCTTCGGATGATGTTCCAACTTTGATCTAGTCAAACCCAGTCAAATCTCTTCGATTATGGAAGAGATCTAGCACCTTTTCGACTTCCTGCTGCAAGATTTTCGACCTCCTACTGCAAATCTGAAATTTCGGCCTCCCTGCAACTGCTACTACTGCACATGGGAACTTCGATCTTCTTCTAGAGCCCTCCTCTGACCTTAGCTTGCCTTTCCCTGACTTTTGGAGATTAAGAGTGACCCTTGGTGACCTTCGCTTGACCTCTTTGCCTCCTTTTCTCCAAGATCAAACTTGTAGATGGATGTTGTAGGTCTGTTGCAGAAACCCTAGTCCTCTTTAGCATGTGTGAGAGAAAGATAGTCCAAAGACAAGTTTCCTTCGTCTCCCTTCTTCTTCGTTGCCTCTTACTTCCTCTTCCTTTGTTAGAATGAGTGGTGAGTTAGTGTGCTTCAAGAAGGACGAGTCCTACTCTATCTATAGGTTCTTCAAGGGTGGATGTGGCTCTTTCTTTTGGCTGACTTGCCAACTGCCAAGCCGACTGGTCTTGGAGGGTATTTCAACACTTTTAAAGACAAAAATAATTTTCTTTACAAGTTACAATGTGCCTAATGGGGTCTTCAATTTATGACAATGACTCTTTTGACTTCTTGACTTAGGACAAACCCTAGAAGCACTCAATGGGCGCTTGACCTATAAAATAAAAGACCTTGAACATGAAACCCATGCTCCAAAATAATAATAATTTTCTTTCATTTCATAATTTACAAGAATCAAAAATACATTTCATACTTATGAAGACCGAATTTAGTTACACAATTTTAAATAAATGGAAAAAACACCATGAACTGAACCCCAAAGTCTTTCTATTATGATATAGAAATGTTCCTATCAGAGCAATAGCTCAATACAAGCTTTACAAAATTTACATCATCCAAAAATATTCAATAGAAGCAAAATGACTTCTTTATATAGAGAAACCCTTCCAAGTGGAAAATAACGACTAATTGGCTTGATCCCTGTCAAAATAATCTCGATTGTGAAAATAGCTTGATGATCTTTTAATCTCCACCATCAAATTTTTTATTTTGAGGAAAAAATCGAAATTTTCTTAAAATATCCTTTTGTCCCTTGGTGGGGGACCTCCAAAAATTGACTTTCCTTTGACCTAGGTATCTTTGATTATTTTCCACTTGGAGATAAATTAATTTCTCTATAATTATTTTTAGTTAAAATTAATTAATTTTCTGGCTTAGGATTTTAATTTAATTTAGCTGAAATAATTAATTAATTGACATTAGAAGGGATTAATAATTTTTCCACTCTCAAATATTTTGGCCATAGTGTCTAATTATGAGGGACCATGCATTAAAATATTTTTTACATCAAGATATTATTGTAATTCAACCCTTAAAGGAGGATACACCTTTACACAGACCCTCAATGATTTACCCAATTCTACGACACAATATGATCTAGTATAGACCGAGTGTTTTGTAAAAAAATAATTTAGCCAAATGTATTTAAATTATTTCCAACACACTTTTACAAAGACTCAATGTAACACTAGGACTCGCCTAAGACCTTGTCAAGGGATTCCACCTTAGTTTTAGAATTTAAGTTTGAAGAAAAACTCTCTCGATTATCCGTGTTTAGAAATATACATAATTCGGGGAGGTTAAAAAACTTCGCAGGATGAAATCCGTTGCGAAAATCAGAGTCTTACCTAGGTGTTGTTACATAAATAAATGGTCATACTAGCACCATTTACAATATAACTTGCAGAAATTGGGTTTACAATGATAAAACTGTGATGGTTGATGAATCTGAATTTTGAAAAAATTTCTTCATGTCTTTGCATCCTGCTTCCCTGGACTGTTGACAAAGTGTGGTCAACAAGACCTCCCTTAAGGCCCTTTGGTTTATAGGAAGGGCACTACTTGAGAAGCCTTGATTGAGATAGAATGTTCCATTTTCCCTATAATATACTTAACACTTTCCATGCCACATTACAAGCCCTATGTCTCACCTCCATTCTTTGGGTTCAACTTGTCATTGGTTCTTTGGGATTTGGCATTCATATGTTCACATACTTGGAGTAGCGCTGAAAATTTTTCCCTAGGACTTTGATGCAATGAAAAGAAAGTAAAAGAATATCATGACCACAACAAAACAAAAGAAAGAAAATCAAAATGCAAAAGATGATCATGACATAAAAATTAGCACGTGAACAAAATCGTAGCACGAACTCTACCTCACTCACATGGCCATCATTCAATTCATGAGCACATGATGCTCCATTACATAAAAAAGGAACCCTTGCATGTCCCAACCCTGATGAACAATAAATTGACTCATCTTAAGGGGAATTAAAATTGCTACATCATAAAGAGCAAGCTCTAACCCTTGAGCCATAAGTGGTAATACAAGGAATAATCAAGAAGAAGTAAAAGGCACACAAGAGGGTTGGAAAAAACAGTTTGAGTTGGTAATTCATGCATCCACAAATGCTCCCTCCTCACATCCATACATTCAAGAGGTGGACAACCCCACCAACTAGTCCCTTTGACCATGGCTCTTGACCATGAAGTCTTCTCCCCTCCGTTACCACATTATTATGAACTAACATCTATCAACTGAGGGGTGGACTTGTTATCACTCAAACTAGTAGGGGGCCTAAAAGGGACTCCTTAAGGGACAACTACTAGATCAAGGGAAACAATGGAGAGTTAGCCCACTATCACCTCAACTAAGACTCGCTACTCTTTACGGACATTCACTGATGGGAGGAGACCCGGTATATGGAAAGTCATGTGAAGGATGAATCAACAAATGGATATGAAGTGACCTTAATGATCCTTTTCCTAAAAGGGGGTTACGAATGGAGCTTGCTTGCTCTTCAAGAAAGGTACAAAGCTTTCTAGGAGGAGGTGAGGATTTAAGGGCTAGGTTTAAGGAATGTGTCATGCAAAGGAGTTTCCCAATCCCTAAAATCCTTATTAAATTTGGTTTCCAAGGTGGTTCTTGAAGAATTAATTTTTCGAAGTTATGGGACCACACGGGACCAAATGGACACAGCCTAGGTTAAGGGGAGGGAGTTTAGCTTGTGAAAATTCCTAATCCTCAAGGAACCTCTACTGCAGCAAATCTGAATCTACTTCACTACTTGATTTTAATATACACTGATCAAGTTATTCTCTAAATACTGAAGCAAATTACTTTTACAGCCTACACTACCTTAATATTTGATTACATGAAACAAAAAACTGAGCAAAGAACAAGATACATAGGACACAGTTATTTTTGGACAAAATAGTCCTTGGAAAAACCCAATGCAGGAAAACCGGTGAAGCAGCTCTGAGGGTTTTCTATTATTAAGCAGTTATTCTGAATACAATGCAAGATGCCCTCCCGACAATCTAGTGACAGAGAAAATACAATGGCGGAAAAACTGAGTGAGTTTTACCTCACTTCACCTGGCAGATTTCGGTTGATTCGGCAACAAAACTGGCTAACCCCAACTACTTCTACACTGGCCTTGCATTAGCCCTACAGGCTCTGCGTCCGGTCTGTGTTGTCTCTTTTGCCCATTGCGTCAACCTTCCCAGCTGTTCTAGCAGTTCCCCAACAGTTCTGACTTTCTGCGTGGAGGGCAACTTCAGCTTCTGCGCTGGCCCTTTTGACTTTGCGTCAGGCCTACATGGGCCTAGATTGGACCAACGTCAGTCCTTCTGGCTGCTGCGCTGCTTCTAGTAGCTTCTCTCCGCCTCTCTGTCAGTACTCCCAAACTATCCCTGCCCCTTTGCTGCAACTGATCACCTAGTTCGAAATTCTTAGCTTCCTAGCTCCAGAAATCGAACTCCAGATCAATTCGTTCTCTCCCTGTGTGTTTCTAAATGAACTCCAAGCCTCCTTCTTATACTTTTCTCGTTGAGACTTCAACGACCAAGAGTAAGTCTCTAATCAACGGCTAAGATTAAAACTTGACTTGATCTGCCTTCTAGATCATTCTCACCCATATTTTGATTAATATTTTAATTTTCCTAAGTTTAGATTTAGGAACCCCATTAAAAATATTAATTATTTTAATAAAATACAATCCGGATGGAATTTCAACAAATGGTTTTTGGGTTCTTTAGAACTCATGTGCCATAGTCTCTTCACCAACTTTCATGGCTAAAGCACATCCGATGCTACCAAAAACTAACATAGCCACCAATGATGATCTTAACCTAGACAAGGGGAAAGGATCGAACAAGAATTTTCACTTAGAGGTGTCAAATTGATCTTATGAGGTACTAGCCTAGGGAACACTAGGGCAAAGTTTGATCTCAGACCTAGGGCTTGGGATATCTCACAATCCCACTGTTTGAATTTCTTCAAATTTGGAAGAGACCTTGAGGACGCACTAGCGCAGTAGAGGCTAGGAGATCGAACTTTTTCTATGGTTACATTGTCGGGAAAGTGATGCCCTAGGTGACCGAACTTGGCTAGACCTAGGAAAGAGGGGAAAACGGTAAAGAAAATGTTTAAGGTGATCAACTTATGGTGGACTAGTAACTAATTCCTTTTGGGAATATGGACTCAGGAAGAATTATGAAGGAGGATCTCGTTTCTAGCTCAAGGAGGCTCTAAGGGCAACTTCGTCCAATGTTAGGTCAAAAAAAGAAAGTGACCTTAAAGTGTTTATACTTCGCTTGCAGATGAAGATGACTTATCAAGATAACTTCGATCTCTAGGACAATTCGTTCAACAAACATGACCCATACATAGAGATATGCTATATAGAAACATAATTCCAGAATGAACCAGTAAATGCATGCAACAAATAGCTCTAAAATAGCAAAATCCCTATGCATATGTATGTGACAAGTTAAAAGAAAATAGCATCAAATTTTTACTTACATGTAAGAGAATATATCCAAACATCAATATATTTGGCAATAAAGAAGCTCCAAGATAAGAAAATCCAATCCAAACATCAAAATTCATCCATGCTCCAATTTTTCCTCCAAGAACAAAATGCGAAATTCTCAAGAGAGAATGATCCAATCCAAGTGATGATACAAATGAATTCAAGTTTCTCCTATTTATACACTCATTAGGAATTCGAATTACCTAATTTGAGCCTACATTAGCCCATCAATTGGTGACAAACCCACCAAACTAGCTCATAAATAAAATAATAAGCCTCCTAAGAGGTTGAATAATCAATAATGCATGTCATTGGGCTCTCTAAGAGGCCTGATGAAGTCCATAAGTGCCAGAATGATGAGTTGGACTTCCAAAAGTAATGGACATGGGTTGGCCCCTTGTTCTTCACATAATAAACCTGTGGTGCTCCCAATGGTTGTGAGGGAACACAAATGACCTCATGGGTCTCCAAGCAAGTTGAAGATGCTTGTAGACCATCTGTACAGGCTCAAATGATGGTGTAAGTGATGCCACATCAACATACAAGTCTTGGGTCATTTTCCAAGTGCATGGTACATCTGTGGGGCTGGTGAACCAAATGCATCTTCTTCGCCCAACCAATGAATCTCAAGTAATCTTTGAACATCTCTGGGGATCCATAGAGTGTTGTCTACTGTTGTGGAGGAACATGGCTTTCAACACACACGCTACATGTGCCAATGTAGCCCTCTAGAGGGTTAGGACCTTGTATAGGGAAACCAAACCCAAGATGGAGACCACCTGTAATCCTGCATAAGATCCAATGCATCCCCTAGCTTTCTAGTACAAGAAGTTATCAAGGAAACCGAGTAAAAGAGCTTACAAACCATGGACAATAGGTGGGGACTTGACAATGGTCTACCCTTCCATAATGGGCTTCGGCATGTGCTAGTGTCTCTAAGCTCCAAATGGGATTAACCAAGTATCCCATTAGGCGGTTTCTACTCCTAAAGGGGATAATATGTCCAAGGTACATCCTTTAAAAGGTGGTGGCATGTGATAAAGAGATGAATGGAGTAGGGAATGAAAAGGGGCAGCCTTGTGCCACATGTCGAGGTACAAGGGTAGCTAGTAAAAGGGAAGCCCACACTTGGGTATATAACATACAGGAGGGAGCAATCGTGGTATATGAGGTGCCCTGGCCTTGATTTTTCCACCCTTCTTTATATGCCTTTTGCCTTTTTATGATTTTTCTTTAATTCACTGCTCGGGGCTCAAGGAGCAAGAGAATGATGTGTGAGATATAGAAGTGGATAACCTCTTTTAAGGTGTCTATATGATGAAGGAGGTTCATAGAACCTGAAGGAACCAGGGTGATGGCCATGATGATGGGGTAGAGCTCATGTATTGGATTTTGCCTATGTGCCAAATGTGTTTGTCCTGACCATCTTTTGCATTCTATGGTACATTTCCTGTTGAATGTGGCCAATTATGCTTTTACTTTTCTTTTTAGCTGCATCAACCTTCGGGGCATCATTCTAGGCCCGACCTAAGGTGTGGGCAAGGGGAAGGGGAGAGCTAGCCCTATGTAGACTTAGTGGAGGAATGTGGACCCAGGTGGGAGAAATGATGAATGGGGTTATAATGAGTGGAAAGTGGGCAATATATGTGAATGAGGGAGCGGGACCGTGAAAATTTCTGAATTTAACACATCAGAAATCCCTACTGCTATTTCTGGTTTATTATCTCCTATTTGTTCTTTACATTAACAAGTTATTTAATCATATAACATCGAAATAAACATAATAGCAACCTTCACAAATATACAGATCAATAACTGAAATAAACTGAGACAGCACAAGGAACACCGTTATTTTTGGACAATTGTCCCTGGAAAAACCCAATGAAGGAAAACCAGTGAAACAGATATGAGGGTTTTATTATTATGCAGTTTTATGAATAAAACTAGGGTGCCAGAAATGGCTCACCCTTCAGAGATTTTCCTTGGCAGAAGTACCTTTCTCCAGAGACAGATATTCTGGCTAATCAGCAACCAGATGAATAGTCCCACACTAACTTCGACTGTTACTCAGCTGGACAGTGAAAGTTGCTCCAAGCTATCTTCTGGAACTGCGTCACCCTCCTACAACTCTGTGTCAGCTAACCAGCTCTCAATCTACTCCAAGAAAATTCCTTAGCGCAACCTCTTCAACCCAGTGTCAGCTCTGCAGCCCTTTGCGCTGCTTGCATTAGCCTTTGCGGCTTCTGCATCAATCTCTTGGCCCTCTGCATCCTCTACACTGGCCTCCTTAGCGTCGCGTCAACCCTTGCTACCTCTCCGTCAACCTTCCTAGGCTCTACACTGGCTCTCTAGCACTTTCTATGCCTTCTGATATGTATTCTCAGCCTCTTGCCGAACTGCCCCTCATTGCAGCAGATCACTTGCTCGATTTCCTCAGCAAACCTTGCCCCAGAAAATCGAACTGACTGATCAACTTGGTGTATCTCCAACTGACCCTCAAGCCTCCTCTTATACTTTTCCTGTTAAGTCTTCAACGACTGAGATTAAGTCCCTGATCAATGGTTAAGATTAGATTTGGCTTGATCCATGTCATTTAGAACATTCTCACCCATTTTTATATTAATACCCATTAATATTTTAATTTTCCTATGTTTACACTAAGAAATCCCATTAATAATATTAATTATTTTAATATCTTTCCAACCGTGTGGAATTTCCCCAAACCATTTTTGGGTTTTGGAAATCTTATGTGCCTTAGCCTCTCCACCAATTTTCATGGCTAGAGCATATCTAATGCTACCACAAATCAATAGGACCACACAGCCAAAATCAAGGTTTCCCATGAACTACCATCCCTAAAGCCAAATGGTTAGTAAAAGAGATCCCACAGGCCTAGAATCCTAGGTTAATATCCAAAAGGGGGCTAGGGGACAAGAGCATAGACGTAGGCCATTGAATCCACCAAATCCCCCCATTAATCCAAGCCCACAAGTGTCCATGATAAGCAAACTACAGTACTCAATTACCAAATGACAGGGCATACCTTTAGGTTCGGGAGGCCCACCTTCAAACATATGATCATGAGAGATGGGTGAAGGACCACATGGCTAGCTCGGGTGGTGGAGAAGTGGCACAATGAGCTAGTTGGTGGCTATAAGGGGCTGTTAACTATCGGTTGAGGACCATTTTGGAGAAAAAAATATCTCCTAGGGATATCATCCACAAAATGGTGGATAACATCTGACTCTGACGCAGGTAATACCCGCCTACCCATAGTATGCATATAAAATGCATAATATTATTTGTCCCAGGAAGTTCAACGACTTGCTTGGTCAAACCTTCATAAATTAAGGTTAAGGCCCCTTAACTAAATCTCATGCAGAACGCTTCAACAGCTAACCCCAGTATGACCCTTAGTTAATCTTTTTCGCGAAACCTTTCAACTCAATAGGATATGCCTTCGGAACTCCCGATTCGCGATAACGCGATTGCCCTTCCCACCGTTGATTTTGTCCAGACCAACGGCTGTCGCAATATCGCATCACACCATCATGTGCCTCCATCGCCTCTCGCATGCGATAACGCAACCGGACTCCAATTAATTTAAAACTGCGCTTATAACCTCCTTGGGTCCGCTCTCCACAAATCTTTTCGCTTCAATCTCCACCGTCGATCTTACCTTCAATCCGACGGTTGATGTCTTTCCCCGATCAACAAACTAACCCGACGCTTTATAACCGTTGAACAAGATCTGCTTGATCTGATGGTCCACAACGATATCGGGTGGATCACTTACGCGATGTTTAACGCCTTTACGGAGCCGATGAGAATTATAAGCCCTCGATCTATAGAAGTTTGGGTCCGCCCTTGCAGTTAAAGTTCGATCTCTTTACAACCCGATATCTGTTGGATGATGAAGGCCATCAAATTCTATGATTTGCGGGCCTTCAACTAGCACGTGGGTTATCAACCAACTTAACCCCGTAGTTGACTGTGACGTGAGCATTGAATTTTGTTATCGATGGCCAAGATCAATTGCGGGACTTCAATAGCGGTCAGGCTTCCGTACACTCTCTACCCCCGCTGCTCTTTACTTTGGTTTTATGCTGTTTCTTCAATATCTTTCTGTGGTTTCGATTTCCTTCAGGGTTCTGGTCTCTCGCTGTTCTGCCACAACTCTCTCCTTAACTTAACTCCACTCGCGCCTTTATGCTCCTCCACCTTCACTGTAACACTAAAGGCTTCTTCCTGTATTGTCGATGTGTACAAAGCTGTAACACAAGCTTTTGGACTTCTATGGTTCTCTCCTCGAACCTCTTGCTGACTAACAATTCTACCCAACACTTCTTTTGCTGGAATTGTTATCTCTAAGACAACTCTACCCACAATCGCAATTGTGGAGCTGCCTCAACAACTTCTACCCAACTGCAGTTGGAAGTTGTTCTGTTACTCTTCTCTGTATTTCGTCTATGATTCTGCAACTGCAACATAAGTTACGCAGAATTACTCTAGCCACACACAGATTATAATTCAGTTACATAGTACACATTATACAAACTCTGAATTGAGTTGTTTGTATTACTAAACAAATATTTACACAAGAGTCTCTCTCTCTGGCTTGATTTTATGATCAGTGGCCTTTCTTCACTTGCCCGTAGGCTTACAATCTGACTCTCACTAGCTACTCTCTAACTCCTTCTCTAACTATTGCCTCTTTATGCCTTTTAGGCTTACATTTATACAAAAGGTTTTGTTGAACTAATTCTGGTTCAGATCCTTAATTTGCTGAACGAAATCCTAAATATCCTCTAAGTCCACTTTTGACTCCTACTTATCCCTAAGAATCCTCTCTAGCTCCTCGAATCATGAAACCACTTTCTAGTCGAAGACTTACAATTGATTTCTAACTTTCTCATCATCATTAATCACTCATGTTCTCCTACATTTGAGAGCATTTACAAATATCCTCACAATATCTAATTAGTTCCTATTCTAATCACTTAAAACATTAATAATTACATACATAGGAATCCAACTTCCTTGAAAACACAAGACCCCTAAGTTAACTAGACTATGATGAAATTGTTGAGCTGAATGCCCCTGCATCAGACTCCAACTGGGACGTGATCTCTCGAAGAAGTGGGCAGAGCTACTCAAACGAGAGGTCATGAGAACTTCATCGATCTCTTGGTTACCGTAGACCTGTTACCTGCATATATCAACAATTGAACCCACGAGGCAACATGTTTTTCACGATGTCTTATGATCACCCATGCTTAATGTTAGGCTATAAAATCAATAGAAAAATAAAATATGCAAATTTTACTTTAAATGCATCAGAGATTATGTTATTAGAGACAAACAAGACTTCTGTAACTTACTTAAGAAATATCAAAGGCGAACAAAGGGTCAGCAAATTTATGAAAATCCTCACACCGAGAATACGAGCGCACACGACCTCTCTCCCTTGGGTCTTCAACACGCCATCGCTTTATATCTCCAAGTTCTTTTGGAATTTTACAGAATTGTCCTCAGATAGGCAGCCCAACAGGCTTCAATATTAACTCAAAATAGAAATTACAGAAAATGGCTCGCACAGTTCAATACTGGTGAGAGCTTTACAATTAGAGATCAAAGAAGCACTTTGTCCAACTCGTGGGCTTCTTAGTTTATGATCTCTTTTTTATAGCACTCGAACGAATCTATCCTATCTAAAATGAAAAGACATAAAGTGGAAATAATTGAGGGTCCTGTCGGATCTTTCTAATTTCGACGGTGTCTACTCAATTCTTTCCGAGTACAAAGCAAAAGCTACCAGGGTCCTTTCGGACTTCTACCACTATCATAATCGTCCTCTAGAGATTCTTCTCTTTCAAAAGCAATTTTTTCCAACATCTTTAGGTAATCAATATCCATCATCTTCGACTATTCTTCTTCCCAATTGATGTTGTCTAGGTCCTGCACATCTTGGTACATGTCTGGAAAGAAGGTATCTTTAACATTTTCTTTTCCTTTTTCAAGTGCTGCTACTGTTCTTTCACCTTTTGAAGATGCTTGTCCTATTGAAGTTTGTCCGATTTCTCTGTTTACCTTTATCGTATGAAGATTTCCTTGTTGTGGAGTGAACATCAAATCTTTCTTTTTCCATCTATCTGTAAAAGAGATAGGATTTACTTCAATGTCAAGAAAGGAAACTTTGTAGGCTTTTTCAAAGGCTGGCATAGGCTGAACAACAAGTTCAATTCCATCTAGAAGTTCTCACTTAAAAATCTGAAACATGTTTGTAGAGGTTTCTATTGCATGCTGTACCCAAAGTCGACAATTTTCATTTATCAAAGTTTTTGCTTGCCAACCTAATTCAAAAATTATAGATGAACAAACTCTGTTAGAGAGCATCATGCTGACAATATGAACTACATCATTATTCCAATTTCCAGATACTACACTTATCGTGATAAGTGCTTTTTGATTAATTACAAATTTCAAAACCTTTAGTTCTCCTTGTAGTTCATCAATCTTCTGTAAGATCTGCCTCTTTTCTATCAATTTTAATTTGCTAAACTCCTTGAACTAAAGAATTATCTGTTTAATAAGTTATCTGTTGTCTGCAGCATTAGTGGTTCCCATAATTTCATGACAGAAAACTTGAGCAAAACGATTGGGTGACAGACTTTCTCTTAATCTTAAACTATGATAGTCCCAAGGCGACGAGAAAATTCTTAAATATTGTAGTGTTTTCTGAACACACTGAGAGGTCCTGATTGTCTATTTCTTTATGCAAAAATCTTCTCTAATTTCCCAATTAGCAAAATTTTCAAATATCTCATATTGAGGAAATGTATCATTGGATGCATACTTTTCATCAAACCTTTGTAAAAATAATGCCTCCAGCTCATCAAATATGTCTGGAATTCTTAAGGACAAGAGATACCTTTCTATATTATCATGAACTTGGATGGTTTCCAAATCCAAAATCTTTGCTCCAGTAAATATACCCAGGGAAAAATCTACTCCCCCTATCAACTGATAATAATTCAAGATTTTTAGGATCCAAAACATTTCATCTGTATATTGGCTTGACCAAATATCATCTAGATATTTAAAATAGATCTTGACTTTCATATGGGGTAAAGGATAGACTTTTACCAATTCAACATCCAAACCTAGTGTTATGCCCACATTCTTTGACTGCCAAGACTGGCATCTTTTAATCCATTGATTTCTTCGCAATCTCAGCCCTACAATTTTCTTTACCTCTTCTGCTAAAGGACCAAGATGACTTTCAAAAATCTTGAATCTATATACAAATGTGCTGAAATCATCATCTGCTGGATCTTTTCCTGGAATTGTAAATAATGCTTTGTTCATGTCCCTGGTTAAAGAATCAACGACATAATTGGAGATACCTGGTACCCATTCAATTTCAAACTCAAACTGTTGAAACCATATCTGCCACGAAAGCAGTCTTCCTCGTGCCAGCTGCCTTGATATTTTTGTAGATAGGAAATACTTGAAATTCATTGAGTCTGTTCTAATAAAAAACTTTACAGGTGCTAAATATAATTCAAAACGTTGAATTCCATTGAAAATGGCTAACGTTTCTTTCTCAGCGATAAAATAATCTTTCTGGTGTGGAGAAAGCTCACCAGAGGCATAAGCACACAATTTTTCTTCTTCATTCTCTCGTTTTTCAAAAAGGACAACTCCCCAAAACCTATCGGAAGCATATGTTTGTAAGATCAGAAGGCCATCTCTTGGAGGTTGTAGTTTGGGTAGCTGCTGACATTCAGATTTCAAAGCTTTTACTGCTGCAGTAGCTTCTTGAGACCATTCTCCTTTCAAGTGTTGCCTTATTGGAGCTGTTTTGCAAGACAATTTTGGAATATATTTATGAATATAATTCAACACACCAAGAAATTGTTGAATAGACTTGGTATCTGGTAATTCATCAGGGAATTGAGACAATTTTGTCAAAACATGGGGTTGCATTTGTATTTGTCAATTTACCACATTAATCCCCAGAAAATCTATACTTTCTTGAAAGAGAACCATTTTCTTCTCGAATAAAACAATACCATGACTTTGTACTTCTTTCAGAAAAATTTCTAAATGCTGCAAATGGGTCTTTAAATCTGGACAATGTACAAGAATGTCATCTATATAAGTGACTACAAAATCATATTTACCAAAAATATAATCCATTCACCTTTGAAAGAATTCAGGGGCATTATTTAACCCAAACGGTACTACCTTCCATTAGTAAAAACCAGCTGGATAGGTGAAGGCAGTGTTATACCGATCTGCTTCTTCTATTTCGATTTGGTAGTATCCAGACTTCATGTCGAATTTGCTGAAAATCTTGCTGTTTTGGATCTTTTGCATTATTGTTTCTGGCCTTAGCAAAGGATAATGGAAATTTTAAGTGATTGCATTCAGAGGTTTATAGTTTATAACCATCCTGGCTTTCCCTCGAACAATCTCTGAATGGTTTCTCACAAGGAATGCTGAACAAGAATAGTGGGAAGTGCTTGGTTCGATTAACCTTAAGTTCAACAATTCATTTATCTGTTTTCTAACCTCCTGTTCATCATTAGGAGTGCAAGGAATCAATTTTCCTTTAACTCCATTATCATGTAGAGTTATTATCTCTTGTTTGGGGTTTTCTACCTCCCAAAATTGCTGAGGATTATCTGAACAACTTTTTAGCAATCTTTCATGGATAGAACTCTGCTCTTTTGACCAATTCACATATGTACATGCCTTTTGTTTACTTTTAGACTGTACTCTTTCTTCATATATTTGTAACACTTCTTGCCAATTGTTAGAGTCCTTTTGTGGTTTTCTTGCTCCTGCTCTCTTCTGACTATTTTCTTTTCTGGCTTTTGAATTTGCAATTAATAGTCTTGGCACAAAAATATATTTTTTCTTTAGATTTTTTATCAGCTTATCTTCGCTGATAGTCACAGGAAGTACTGAATTAATAAAAGGCATTCCTAGCATCAAGCTTGTAGATGGGTCTTAATGTTGGATGGTAGAAATTTTTATAACATTCCCCCCAATTTTTAAAGGAATATTATTAGCATAATGTGTTAATTTGATAGAGCCACCAACTGTTTCAGACACTAAGATGTTCTGTAGTGGTTTCCAGAGAGGTTTGAATAAAGATGGTCTAGCAAGGTTATTAGATCCACTAGTGTCGACAAAGGCATCCACATTAATCCATTCACCTTTAACCTGAACCTCGACTGGAATACAGATCAGGCTGTTTGTCTTGACTATCTTTTTCAAAAGGTTTTGTTCTTCAATTCTATCATACTCTAGAACAACTAACGCTGTAGAGGCAACAATATCCTTTTTATATGGGCAGAAAGAATTTAACTCTTTTAAAGGTGTTACTGGCTGCTTACCTTTTTCTTTTGGTGTTTGCTGCAAAACTTCTGAGGCGTTGTCTTCTTCTGAATTGTCTTCAGTTTCTTTAGTTTCTTCAGCGACTTCTATTTCACTGTCTTCATATTCGTCACTATAATGCATTTCTTCTACCTCAAAAGAATCATCATCAAAACAATATTTAAAAATATTCATTTTTTGAACAATTTCATCATTTTCTTCTTCTGAGGCATCTGTTAAAATATATACATCAGATACATCATCTTTTAAGCAAACAATAGACCAGTCATTTTTAAATTCCTCTATTTCAAAACAGGCTTTTAATTTGCTTGAGGAACTATTAGGACAATTTTTGCGAAATGACCCTCTTGTTTGCAAATAAAACAACAATTGTTGTTTCTTGGTTTATTTCTCTTTTTTAGAAATTTAAACTTTTTGAAAGGCCTCTTGGGATTTGAGATCTTCTTGGCTTGAATCTTCCATATTTCTTTTTTGAATTTTTCTTCTTAAAAGGCGTCCATGGCAGTACTGCTCTACAAACATCTGAGCTTGGTGTAATATCATGAGCTTTCTTCTACCAACATAAATATTTTACCTTTTATGTACATCTGAACAAAAGATCAACCCAATAAATTTGATCTATCTTCTTACTTTGTACATCAAGATCTTTCATAATTAGATCTCCTAAATTCCCTGGAAACTTTGAAAGAAATGTAATTTTCTGAGTAGTGTCATTGGATAAATTAGGTTTAAATACTTTGGCCATGAAGTCTTTTCCAAATTGATCAAGATATTTTAAATCTCTTAACTCCATTTTGCTTAAGTTTGTTATAAGTTGTTTCTTTTCATCTACAGGTTTTGGAACAAATTGAGTTTTTAACAAAAGTTCTAGTGTTGACAGACCTGCTTACATCACTGCTCAGCGTTCTTCATCAAATGGTCCCATCCACCAGTCATAAACAATTCCTGTCATTCTTTTTTTTGCAAGGACCACGATGGAGACATTATCCAATTTTGTTGTGACTTGCATTTGATACAAGGCACCAATCCATATTCTAATGGATTGGAAGAGTTGTCTAGATCTAACACATATCCACTTGTGTTAGCATCATATAAATCTTCTTCAACTCTTGGGTATTTTGAATTTTTTTTGAAAACATGGGCTTTATTTTGATTATTTATGGATGGCAAAATGAATGAAGGAAACTTGGAAGCGGCTTGATCTAAAGTCATTATTTCTTTCTTTGAAGAAAAAGATTTTTTTGGTTTATATATTTCTTCTTTTGTTCTGGTTATCTTCAAACGATTTACAGAGACTTTAGAACTAGACTCTTCAGCACTGGTTGCTGAAACTGCTTCTTTGGTTTTGGTCTCTTCTTCTTGATCCCAATAATTTGGAGTGCTCATATCCATTCTAAACTTGGGAATTTCTTTTGCCTTTTTCTTTTGCCTCCTTTTTCTTCTTTCTTCCTTTTCAGCCTTCTCTATCTGCTGTTCTTCATACAACAATTTTAGATTTGCATTTACCAAATCTGATTGCCTTCCTAAGTCATCTAACACATCTTCTGCATGTGCACACCAGGTAGTCAGATAGTCGCCTATCTGGTATACTTGATCTAAGTCGGTTGTGTTACTAGAGTTGTGTTCTAAAAGTGGGGCACAATCAGCTCGAGTGGGTCGCTGTTTAGACTAAGAAGAGGAAGTAAAAAATTTAGTTTTCGGCGGCCATTTCCCCCCTCTAACAAAACAATAATTTGCATATTGAAATTCTTCCATGGGTGGAAATTGGGAAACTAAGTTGCACGAAACGAGGAAACGTGAATATATAAAAATATTTAAAAATTATTATATATATGTGCAATCATAAAGCATTAATCATACATTATAATTTATTACATTTAAACATTAAGATTAAATTTACATCACATTTACTCATGAATGATCACATAATGAAAATAAAAATATAGGAAAATCCAAAAGCAACCTTTATTATATATCCAAGGGCAAAATCTCAAAATCAGCCTTTATTTATATTAAGATATGACACTGCAAGTACAATAAAGACTATAAGGCTGCAAGAACTATAGAGACAAAAGACTAATCCTCATCATAACAATCCTCATAAAAAATAGAAGCAGCACAACGCTCAACAGTGGATGGTGGTGCTGAAGAAGATGATGCACCAATTCCACCTCCAGACTCAGCTTCAATATTTAGGGCAGCAAGAGAGAGCTCCAAATCAGGATTTTTTGCATCCACATCCCATTCTTTAGAAGGACCACTGTTGTATTCTGGACCCCTACGAGATGCAAGGCGAAGGTTGGAGTGCACATAAACAAGATCCTCTGCCTTCTGTGAGCCCAACCTATTGCGCTTCACAGGATGAATAAAACCATAAGTGCTCCAATTCATTTCTGCTAATGAAGAGCTTGCCACTTGTGAAAGAATACGAATGGCAAGGTTTTGCAAATGTCCTCCATTTGCTCCATGACAAAA